>CM065373.1:21080737-21338237 GCA_033032245.1 Poecilia picta
CACCAAAAACATGAACTTTACATGATAGTTTAACTTCTAGGAAGCAAAATAGAAGTAATTGGAGCTAGCTTTAGCAGTTTTTGAACACAGAAATCAAAGAAATTCATAATGTTTCTCTTCTTAATTTAGAAAGTTTCGTCAGCTCACTGGGAGCATTTTTTCAACTAAACAGCTGAAACTTTACAAGTGTTTTCCCAGTGTCGTCTTTGTTTCTGCCTCAAGTCCTCAATTTCTTAAAGATCATCTCTTTATATTTACGCAAAACTCACAATATCACTTAATGTTTTTAAAAAAATTCTCACTAGGAGAGTTAAAAATCATTTGCAAAGCTGTTGAAATATTTTTATATTTTTTTACATTTAATAAAAATCCCAAACAACATTCTTTAAACTGGGTATAAATGCATAAAGAAAATCAAATTTCAGCCAGTTTGTTCCCTGATATAAATCTTTAAAACAATTGCATGAATTTGTTTTCAGTTTGCGCCACAATAACTTAATTCGTCTCCTCCGTCCGCCCCCTCCTTAGCAGCAGAGTAATGAGTGATGCCTTGAACGTGTGCGAACACACACAATTGCTTCTGAGAAATAATGACTCTGAACTAATGTTGATTAGAAAGACGCAAAAATAACAAGGGCTCGCGCTTCATTCCCCTAATCACCCTGGTTATTTACCTCTCTGGCGGAGTGCTCACTATGAACTTTAAATGAGAAAACCACATCAGACTCAAGACTCGTGTACAAAATTAAGATTTTAGACACTAACAGAGCAGCAGCGTTTTTACCAATCAACATCTTTGCATATTTATTACTATATTTGCTACTATTTGTGTTTCTGCTGAATAGAGAACTGAAAGTATTTAAATAATAATAATATTTAAGTATTGTAGATGAGGGATAAATGGTGAGTTCTTTCAATGCAGAACATTTAAGGAATAAAACCACACTGTGACGCCACCAAGTGAATTAATTTTGTATAAAAATGTGGCACAGGTTTGCTTAGTAACTGTATGTTAGGTCGGGTATGCTTTGTGAACTGGTAAAAAATTAATTGCATTTTTAAACCACTGCTTTTGTTTTTGTTTTCTTACCTTACGGCTACAAACTTAGTTGTAATTTATTGGGATTTTACATTAAAAGTCAAAACAATTTAGTAAATTAAAAAATAGAAGAAACAATAATTATGGTTCTTGTTCATTATAATAAAATGACATATTGGTTTTCTCAATAGTTGAGTATATACATTTTTTATGACTTTGTGATTTGAGTTTTTATGACGTAAAGCAGTTTGAACTACATTGTTGCCAAATTGTGCCTTATAAAAAACTTCATTGATTGACTTTTTATTGCCTTAATGTTTGTCTATATTTCCATTTACTCTGATGCAACTCAATGAAATCAAGTATAACCAAATGTTTAGGGAAAGTTTCCGAATTAGTGAGTTAATTTTACTTCAGCATAAATACAGCTCATCTGTGAAAACATTAGAGATCAAGTTTGAGCTTTTCAACCTGCCAAGAAAACGTCAAATAATAATGAACGTACTGTTGCCAAAGTGTAACACGGCAGAGGCAGCATCATTGCGTGGGAATGGGAAAAACCTGAAAGCCTTGAAACTAACCATCCTAAACATGCAGTCAGAGCTACAATGGAGTGGTTCAGATTACAGAATCGTCATGTTTGGATCGCCAAGACAACGTTCAGACTTTAATCTGAAGATGTGGTGAGGGTGCATTCACATTAGTCCTGTTTGGTCCGCTTTCATCTAACTCAGAAACTCTGGTTTGTTTGGGGAAGTGTGAACTCTGATGTGAACCGAAAAAGTGGAAAACCTCAGTCTCGGTTCGGGTGAAATGAACTCTGGTGTGGATTGAATCCATATGTGAACGTCAGGCGGACCAGAGAACACTCCAAAAGCAGGAAATGAAATATAGCACAATGCATTCTGGGTAAATTTAACAAGCGTGCATGTCTAGCACTAGCAGGAGAAATGTCTCATGGTCTTTTACCGAAGACAAAACTAACCTCTAAAGTCTGACGCCTCACCGTTTTTGCTGCCGTTTCATGAAGAAGGACAAGGTTTTCATGTTGTTTCCTTCAGTGGTTCTTAGTGCAGCGCCACCACAGGTGAGGAGGGGAACAAGTTTTTCAAAGGCTTTGACTCGTTTGACACAGTGAGGTCAAAGCAAACTGCACAAACTGAAAATGAAACAAATGTTGCAAAAACTGTGTAATATTGATTTTAAGAAATACTAGTTCCACTAGTTGATCTTTTTGACTTAGAGCAAATTTTTTTCCCTGTAGGCAAAATAATCTGGCAGTGGAAACTAGGACGTTTTCATCAATATCAAGGAATTTTTGACTTAAAACAAGCTCCTATATCTTGCTGAAAAGTTACTTGTAAGTTAATTTTGTTTATTTAAACTGTAATAAAATATTTGAACTAGAAACTATACAAAAAAAATACTTGGTAAGATTTTGTTATTGCAGCTTTCCTACAAAGTTTTCAACTTCAGAAACAAACATGACCCAGGCATATTAATTCTAGCTTTTAGAAAATCTGTGGAGCATCTGGAGTTGATCAAATGATGGTTACAATGGTGTTACTATGGAAACTACTTAATGCTTATTGGGATATGATGCAAAGGTTTGTGCAGATAATGCATTGACGTGGTCCTGGGCAGAGCGGCGCTTGATTAGCCCATGTCGCTGCAGCGATGCGTGGGAGATGGAAAGGTGGTGCATGGATGAGAAACCTGCACACATCAGAACTAACATTTACACACAGATTTATCTGCTCTGGGTATTGGTATTGAATAATTCAGTGATTTTTATCACCCTCAACCACAACAAATGACTTAATTATGTTAATCTGAGCCAGAAACTTGCAAAGACGCGCGTGTGTGTCAGCGGGATTGACAGCAGCCTACAGGCCTTCAGCACCGAAACGCTGATCTGGAATTTCACATCCTTATCCTGAAACCCTCAGGAAACCTACACATGCATGTCACCAGTTCTCTTACACACACATACACACACACCTACCTAAAAAAATAAAAATAAAAAAGCTTCTGGGCAATTAGCACTACCCCACCTAGAGCCTTTTGATTTGCATCCCAAGTCAGACAGGATTCACATCAGCGTGCAGCAAGTGTGACACAGTATACACAAGCGAGGAAAAACACTCACACACAGGGGGTGTGTGAAATAAAAACAGAGCTGTGCATCTCTGGCTCCACAGCGTGGCTATAATTCATCCTGATGGACTGCCTGCGTCTGTGCGGTGTATCACCGTGGGGCTCAACATGCACAGCGACACACAACACACACACACACACACACACACATGCACACTTGTGGCCTCTGCACTTTGACAGCATGAGTCAAACACCTGTCTGCTTCACACTGATAAAAATAAAAACCTGACCCACACAGGTGCTGCTCCAACACACACAGGGAAGTTAATTATGCCAGGATAAGATTAAATGTGTCAATAAATATCACAGGATAATGCAAAGTTTTGATTGTTTTATAATCCTGCTAAGCAGTTTTTTGTTTAGTGTCACCTTCTGCGTCAATAGAAAATTATCAATACACCCTCAGTGGTGATAAAAACGCTGAATGTGTAATGATCAATAAAGTTTTATGGCTATGGTGTGTATATATTATAGACAATCCAAAACTTTAGAGAGTGACGTAAAATTATTCAACTTCTCAATTTCTCTTAAGACTAACACTAAGAAATTAAATAACTTTTACAGAATATCCGAATATTGTAAGTTTCGCATATTAAATATTCAATCAGTTTATTTGAACTTTTGATGGTTAGTTTTCCATAAAATCAATGATGAGGTGATAAATGTCCCCTCAAAGGATCAGAGTCACATGTAGCAGTGAGTTTGCCGTTGTTTAGCGTCTGCTTGGACTTTTTTTAAAACTGCTTTCGACCTTAGTGGATTTATTGGTTTAGCTTTGGGTAATTGTTGAGCTATAAATTCAGTTCTGCCTTATTTATATTTACATTTGGTATCATATTTCTCAAGCTTCTGTTCATATCTGGTAGAACCGCAACACATGACACATCTAGTTCTGAGCTTCACATTTCTTTCCCTTGAATCTTGCATTCAGTTTATTTAAAAACGTCTTTTCTTCAGTTTTTACAGTTTTTCATATTACTGAAAGCTTTCAGTTTTGTTTCTGTTGATGAAATGATCGTCCAACGTCTCTCTGTGTTTAACTGCACACTGTTGCAGGATGTCCAATATTTTCCGAATAACAAAGTTTGTATCTTTTAAATCAAAAGTTGAAATAAATAATATTGTCAAGAAGGATGTTTTTAGAATAAAAAGAATGGCTTTATTATTATTATTTTTCCCCCAGTAAAGATCCTGCACAGTTAGTTGACTGAATCCATCAGCAGTCTAACTGCACAAACTCCCCACGTTTGATTTGGGCCATGAACCGTTTTATGGAGAACAGCTGCACTGATTTGGTTCCAGCTCCTTTTTTCCTCCACCTCATGAATGAAATTTCCCGTGCTGCACTGCTCCGGGGTCTGGCACATCTTGGCAGTGCGCTTTCTCTCCCCCCCCCCTTTGTCTCCTCCTTTAATGCCTTCACACACCTTACAGCCGTTTGTCAATTACCGACAAGAATTTTGGCAACAAACACCATTAATTGAAACATTTAATTAGCATTAAAACCAGCAGTAATTAACGCCTTTTCTCCAGAGCTCTCCCAGCTACGGCTCAAATTCTATTAGGGCTTTAAGCAGCTCACCATTTCTGTGCTCTCCACTGATTTTCTGTATCATTCGCACATGTGTGGGTTTTGTGTGCACACACTCAGGGCCTCAGGTAAAGGAGCCTCTGCGAGGAGTCGAGCACCAAGGCCAGGCCTGCTGGGCGCCCAGGGGAGAAGAAGAAGAAAGGCGGCTGAGGAGGGAGGCAAAGACGAAGAGAAAAAACGAGGGAGGAGGTCAAGAATGAAGGTGAGGGGAGCACTTGAAAGGGGGACGAGGGGAGAAATGAAGCGGGAGGCAAAGGAGAGGCGTGAATGGTAAAGAGAAGGAGTGACAGACGGAGAAAAGCAGGAGGAGGATTGTGATTGAGAGAAGAAAAGGAGGAGCATGTGAACAGACAGCAAGAAAAAAAGAAGCAGAGCAACTAAAAATCCACAGTCTGAGGATTAACTAATGCTCTCATGTGTGTGTGGCAGTGGGTTTTACATTCAGTACGTGTTTACTCATACGTGTGTGTGTGTGTGTTGGTGTGTGAGGCCTACTTGGAGCCAAAGCAGGGGCCTGGATTAGTTGCGTTTGCCAGGGCTGCGGGGCAGGATTAGCAGGCCCGGCTGCTGTCTGACGCCGCTCTGCCGCCACTAATGGCATTATTAATAGGCAGCTAAAAAATTCATTAAAAAATCCATTAAAAATAAATGTGTTTTACATAAGACTTTGCCCCAGGTAGAAGGGACGGGGGGAGGCAGAGGGGGGGGGAGAACAGACGAAATGGGTGACAGTTAGCTTGGAGGTCAGCTGAACGTCACAGTTCAGATAGCAGAGAGAGAGAAAAGCAGCGAGGAGTAAATAAACACTCTGCAGCAAATAATGTTGGATTTGATATAATGAGGCTAAATCAACAAAAGTGACATCCACAGTGCTTGGAGAAATCTGCAGAGCTGATGTCAAAAACACATCAAACTGCATCCAAAGTGTGTTGGATGCAGGTCTGCAGCTGATACCAAACAGAGGCAGATGATGCGCATAGCTTCGTATTGCCTGCTGGTCAAACACTTTTCCATTTCTTTCTTTTGATGTTTTCATTCTCTGTTTTCTAGACAACTCGCACGATAGAGCATGGATAGTTGTCATTACTGAGCTTTATTCAACACCCAACAAGACATCTGGACGCTGAAGTTACACGTCAAGCCAGTTCATGCTGCCGCTAGCTTAAATGCTAAATATGCTAACATCTTAGATACGCAACATTTACATCAGCTGAAAATATCATAAACTATTTCTATCAAGAAAATCCGTTGTACATTGTAGATATGTGCTTCTATATGTGAAATAAGCATTTTTACAAACTTAGTAGCTATGCTACCCTTAAAGAAAAGCTGCAAATGCAGCGCATAGCTAAACAGGAAGTGCTAATTCCTTGACTTCCGGTTGTCCGATTTTTTTTTTTTTTTTTGTTTTTGTTTTGTTTTTTGAGGGAGAAGAAACTTGTCCGTTACGGCCATTTAATTTTCAAAATTCAACTGAATAAACTATTTAAAAAAATACACTAAAAAAATCTGTGTCACAGCATCTCAAGGAGCCAGAACAGTTTTTGTTTGGGAAATCTACCTGCTGCAAGTTCATTCCTTCCATTAATAGAGATACTTCTTGTCTAATTTGATAGCTGGGAGCATAAGGTAATTTCATGTTCTACTTTTAATATTAATAAACATTAATTGCTTTATTTGTTCATGGAGTAATCAGGCTCATAAGTGCTTTAAAAAGCCATCTGGAGAATACTTTCCTTTCCTTACCATTAAGCCATTTCTCTACAGAAGGAGAAATAAAGATATTTTGGTAACACTTTATTTGAAGGGGGTAAATAAGGCTGTCATGACACTTTAATAAACATGACATAACTCCTGTCATGAACATGAATAAGCCTTCATGAATATTTATGACTGTTGTCATAAAGCGTCATTCTGTAAATTATGACACTTAGTATAAAGTTGACATGATTCAAAATATCTTTATGACAACTTGACATTAACCAATAAATCATTACTGATTAAACTGTACCTTTAATAACAATTTTAAAGTGCAATCAGTAATACTTTTATAACAAATTTATATCAGTAATGATTTCTTGGTTAATGTCAAGTTGTCATAAAGATATTTTGAATCATGTCAACTTTGTACTAAAAGTGTCATAATTTATCGAATGACGCTTTATGACAACGGTCATAAATATTCATGAAGGCTTATGAATGACAGGAGTTATGTCATGTTTATGACAGTGTCATGTCAGTCTTATTCACCCCCTTCAAATAAAGTGTTACTGATATTTTTCATGATTATATTTTATTAAGTATCAACAAAAAAATAACAGTTCATGTACTTTTAAAGAAAAGCTAACAAATAGCCACGTTAGTACATCAATGATGTAGCATCCCGTTCAGGAGTCATCATCCCAGTGTTTTAGTTTGTTTTTTTTGACTTTTCAAATCATTTATCACCATGTCATTGCAAATAGATCTCTTAATATTACCACTTTATTTTATTATTTTTTTTAAATAATAAATTATGCTTGGGAGCACTTGCCAGTCTCAATTAGTTAACATTTATCCCACCTATTATAGTGTTTTAGACCTAATTCATACATTTTTTTTATTTGGAAGAAAATAGGTTGTTGTGTCAATTAACATTCCAACAAAAGTAGAAAATAATAAATAACAAGGCATATTATTCCCAGCCAAATGAATTAAAATCCATTTGATGCAAAAAGAAAATCCTGACCTTATGTAGAAATACTGCTCCAGATTATTATCTATATCTTTATCAATTATTTTTAAAGTGATTAGTCTCATCAAATTAGCAGAACAGTTGTGGATTTTTGACTGTTTGAGAGTAAGAAATCCAACAGGATGAGGGTTAGAGGTGAAGAGGTTCTGCTTTGTGTGCGCCCTGGGGATATTCAGCCGAATCACATTAACAATAAAGCGTTTCTACCCGTTCACACCACAGATAAAACATATATGAAAGAGTGGGTGTGGGGCCCCACCAAGTGCCCAGGGGATTATGTTGTAGCTTGAGGGAGCCATATTTGTAGAGCAAGATGGAATATTCTGATGATTAACACAGAATGCTACCAGTTTTAGTCTAAAAATATGCAGATATCCAGGTTTCTGCTGAAATTCTGAAAGAAATTCTGCAATTAGAAATATTTGCTAATTGTTTGTTAAAAATAACTTTCTAAGAGGTAAAGCAGTGTTTCCCAATTATTTCCTGTCCTGCTTTCTTTTCATGCCCCCCTGAATTTAAATACTATTGAAAATATTTAATTATTCATCTGTACTAACCACTGGCACCAGCATTCTGACACCCGATTATCAAAACAGTTTAATAAAATGCAACAACTTTAATTTTAAGTTGTTGCAGCTCATTTATTTTTGTAAGTCTTAAAACAATTTACAAGTTCAGTTAATTAACTTTTTCTGCTCAGTTTGTGTGATTCTCAGCAGACAAAAAGTGCAAATAATTCACCAGAATGTGCATTTTTAATCTTTTTTCAACTGTAATCATTGGTTAGTTTTCAGCTTCATGTGCTTATTCCTTTTCAAAAAGCAATTTGAATTTAAAAAAATAAGAAAAAATACTTCCTATAGTTCCATTTATCAGAAGAGATTAAAAGTTCATCATATTTTGAATTCAGTAAATCCAAGGGCAATGTAGGTTTTGTCATATTTATTTGAAAATCATATTTAATTGAAAAGCTCAATATTTATTCTGATCTATGCAACCAAATGCTCAAATATTATACAAATCACACTCTTTCAATAAAGTCTCTGCCTGGATTATTAGAGTCAAGGATTGACAGTGATTCTCGACAGTCTGACTCAAAATAAAAGCATTTGAATAAAGCAGGGTATCATCTGCATGAGGGCGCATTTAGCTGTAAGCATATATGCTTCCAAATAAGAATGAAAATTCAAAACTGGACATAAAATCAGATTTTTTTTAAAGAAAATATCTAAAACATATGTGACATTACCATTATTATCAGTTTTGGTTAAAAAATCAAGTTATGATTAATTAGGAAAGGTAATCTTTCATAAAAACAGTTAGTTTGCAAAACAGCAGAAAAGTGTGGATCCAGAAAAGTCAGTGATTTTTCTCCAGAAGCATCTGAAGCAGGATTTTAAATGATCAACAATCCTAATTTACAAAGATTTTGTGCTTTCTACCCAAGGCTACCCCACCCCCACTGCATCATCACCCACCACCATCAGATGTTGTTGGTGCTGAGTCGACTTCAAGAGGTGATTAGGAAGATGTCAGCAGAGAGACTCTGAATGAGAGTTGGTAAAAAGTCAGATGCAGTTTACCACATTTAGGTGAGGACGGGTGTAAAGTAAGAGGCAGAAACTAGCGCCTCACGCTGCGCCGAGAAAAAGACAGCAAAAAAAAAAAGTCAGCAACATTCACACTCAAAGCAAACATCAAACATCATCAAACACACAGAATGAGACACTTTGATCTCCCTGACTCCACAGGAAGCCAGCATCTTTAGAAAATCCTCCAAATGTAAATTAATTTACTACAGAAAAAGATCCTGAGGCGCTGGTGCATCAGAGGGTTAAGCCCAAACTGCAGCTCAGCCCACAGAGACTCCTTATGCCTGCTGAATGCCTTTCAACCATCAGCTATGCATTGGGTCCTCACCAACAGCTAACATGCATGGCTGATCTTACATTACTCCTGAGTCGATTGCCAAACACACTGCAATCTGTCTGCGTTAGCATCACAGCTCGTCTTCACTGACATCAGTCAAAATCACAGTGGATCTGTTTCCAGCTGAGGCCTTTCAGATTGCTAAACGATGGTTAGGAATCTAGGACCTTGTAAACCAACAGAGGACTTTCCTGCAGGCACTTCACTTCAACACAGAGAGGAAAACTCTCCTCCTTGACATGAGTCTGTATCTCATGCCAAGTTGGGGTTGAGCTGGGAACATATTTGTCAGAGTGCAGTCAAAGACAAAGTGCTGCCTGGTCTCTGCTTGACAGAGACTCAAATGAGTTCACTGCCACCTATAGAGAACATACAGTAGTTTTCTTTGTTGATGAAACCCAGTTATTTAAAGGGGACCTTCCTTGAACAGGTTAGGATAGATCTATGGCCTATACAAAACATTCTCAATATGCACAAAACCATTCTTGGATAATGTGATTTTAGTGTGGTCTAAAATCCCAATACTACCCAATATAACTGGCGAGTTATTGATGGACAGATCTATATAAAAAAAAAACATCACCCATATTTTTGTCCCATGTTTGTTTGACTTTACGGAAAGTATTGGCAATTTTTTTTTTTTTTGCATTGAAACTATCCACAAAATACATGGGAACACTCATGTCTTTGTAGGTGACTGTTTGCAATAAAATACTTTTAAGCTTCACTATGTAACATTTGAGTGCTACCAATTATATCTAGAAACAACCAATCAGAGCCAGGAGGAGGGAGTGAGCGCTGTCAATCAAGCTTGTGTCCTCACATGTATTTCCTCTTGGTACAACTGGTTCACCACAACATAGCTTGCCACAAATGCTAAGGCAAGTTAGCATTTGGCAGATGACCAGTTTTCTTGGAACGGTAAGTTGTTCTTCTGCCATTAGCGCATACACAATGTTGATTGACAGCGCTAAGAGCCTCCTCCTGGCTCGGATTGGTTGTTTCTGACCAGGAGCGGTGCATTTTTTCAGACTGCAGTAGTAGCATGGGCAAAGCTGAACGAGAGTGATCTTTTCTCAGATTATCTGTCAAGACAGTTTTAACAAATGGGTTAATTTTTTTATAAAAGATACAAAATGCAGTTTTGAGGTGAAATTTGAAATGGCTTCTCTCAAATTAAGGCAAACCATATTCTGCTTTGTTTCATACATCTTCCATATTCAAATATATTCTCACCTTTCGGAAGCAAAACGAGGACAATTTATTATTATCTGTTCAGTCTGAAATGCGTCATCGGCCTGTTTGGCACTATTCTGACCCGGTGGATCGATTCCTCAGCGTTAACATGATTCTGTTTCTGGTTGGCCGATGGCCACACCAACAAGTTGCCTGTTTTTCCTCAAGAGCCGCCACTGCATCACACACACAACTAGTAAAAATCAGTGACATCACAGCTTAAAGCAGGTGAACGGCGTTCAGACAACAACATCAGTCCACATCACGTCACCTCCAGCAGAGCTTCGTCACGGCAGGCTGTCTAAACATCCGTCCTCCGGGTTACGGTCAGACGCGAGCTTATCCTCTGCTGACTGACATGCTTGTCTTTGCCGTGTCAGAGTAGAATAGCTGCTAAATGCGAGTGCAGGGACTCTTTTTCTCTCCCCTTCACACCGAGAGACACACTGCCGCCCCTCTGCCCCTCCAACCTGCCTCCAGGTCCTATAATCTTTTTACAATGTGTTGAAACACAGCAATAAATCTGTTAGCTTACAATCTAATTTCCATGGCCTTTTCCAGAAATCCTCATAAACTTTTGGCGCCCCCATTAACAGCCCTATTGAATCAGAGCGCTTAATCTGCTTCCAGGTGAGGGGTCAGAAAATGAATGCTTTGAGATCCATCACGCTGATGGGAGCAGAGAAAACTGGGCGAGGGAGAGCGCTGGGGAAAAGGGCAGCGTCTCCTCCTCATAGGTCAATAGCAGCCAAGAGAGTCAGTCATTCACTTTTTCCCTCAGCGTCGCTCTCATTTCCCATTTAATATAGACATCCAATTAATGTGAGCATGTCTGGGGCGGCCAGATCCCCGTGAATTATGGCCCATCATCCCCCCAGTTATGGCTCTGCAAGAGAGTTGTGGGAAAAAGGAGAGGACACAAGGAGACAAAGACAGAAACAGAGGGAGGATTTAAGATGGAAAGAAAATGAACTGGGGGAAGAGGAAAAGGGAATAGTTTGGAGAATCAATAAATAAAACAAGAGAAGGAGAGACAGAGCAAAAGGAAATAACTCTAGCAGAAGAGGAAAGAGGATCAGAGAGACGTGAAACAAATTAAACCGGCAAGATGAGGAGCAAAAAAACAAGAAAAACAAAGGATCAGGGGACCGGACAGCAAATGCAAAGGAGAGAGGAGGGGAAACCTTTACAAGAATTAGAGATAATTGATTGGCTGTTGGGGCAGCTGTGGCCTCCAATGATTGGCTGCCAGGAGAAAGAGCAAGATTAGTTTCTAAAGTGGTGCTACGGACACCTGAGCTGTGTTTGTGAGCACAAACAGCATTACCTCCACGCCAGTGATATTAAGCCTGGACAGCAGCTCCTTATTGTCGCAGCAACAGGGATTTGTCATTGTACCTCATTATCCAATTAACACCATGTGGTCCTGCAGCCAAACATACACACTCCTCCACATGCAAACACACACGCACACACACACTGTGTGGCATTATGTCTGGGATTCAAAACAATTCAAACAGGAAACGTTATAGCAAACTTTGAGGTGCACAAGCTGCAAAAACTAAAATTTCTCTCTCAAATATTTGCTATTAGTGTGCATAGGGTGTCTTTTAAACCTGGTTGTCTGGTGGATTTGGTTCAATTTGGGACCAAAATGTCAACATTTATTACCTTTTCAGGTTGTGTGATTTACTTTCTGATTGCACTGTGTTTTTGACTTCAGTTGAACTTCTAAGTGGTTCTGAGAGCTTTTTTCTTTCTGTCCAAACAATAATATGGCCGAGCCCAACACAGTCATTTAATTGATGGGTTCTCAATTTAAATCCTACATACAAAAAGGTATTTTCTTTCCATGTTTCATACTATGTATGTATTTTGCAGTACTATTGTGGTAACAATAAACATGACAATAACTATTTATTACTACTTTTTAGGAAATTCTAGGGCTATGACTGCTTTTGAAAAACAGAAGTTCTTAAAGCAGCTAATATGAATTTTATGTTTAATTTAATTTTGTTTATGTCTTAAGGAATACCTTAATGTCTTTTTAGGAATGTTTGTAAATGATTATTACAGTAATGTCTGACGCAGAACCCAAATAAACAACTAAAGAAATTAATTGGAATTTATCGTAACAAGAATAAATCAAAATTTGTATCATGATAAGAAATTTATCACAGTAAATGATAAATGCCTACCCTTACTTCCTGCATATTATATGCTGAAAAAAAATCTCCAAGTAAAACGATTAATTTTCAAACAATTTTTTTCCACAAATATTAGTAAGATTATGAAATGTTCAAAAAGTCAGAATCTCCTCTTTCTGCCTCAACAATCCAGAAATTCCCAGTAAAATGCTGCGAGTCTTCTTTGCACGCAGAGCTCAAAGTAGACAAATTGAAACCATAAGTCGGTAAAGAGAATGCTTGAAAACAAAACAAGCTAATAAAGAGTATCGTATAATATCTACCATCCTTTTATTTTGCTAGATTTTGAAACATATCAAACTAAATGGAAAAAATGTGCATCTGATTAAACGTTAATATCTGAGAAGAGCTCCAGACTTCCTGCACTATTGTGTCGCCCTCACAGAGGGATCTTTTTCTGATTTTCGAGGAAAAAACAGCAGTTATTACTAGGATAGGGGAAGTATTCCAGCACAAATCCCACTAAATCCTGATGTCAGAAGTTTTATTATTAAAACTGGGTCCGCTCTTTGCAGCTCTCAGTCTCAAAGCATGAGAGGAAAAGATGGGACACGTTGGAGTTTTTCATAAAGGACTAAGAATGAAACGACCTATATAAGAATGGACATTTAAACTCAGTGAAATAGTTGGTTTCTTACTGATTTTAATGTTTTAATGTAACAAAAAACTGGAAAAAGAAGGCACCTTGTTGACTTTTTAGACAATCCTACAAAATGTGACCTCAAGATTGCAAAACATAAAGCAGCAAGAATTCAAGTAATTTATTATCTTTGCTCGAGAAAATCATTGTGTATTTTTTTTAGTGCTCAGGGGATATTTTTTATTATTTTATTAGCACCAAAAACATCTGAATATACATTTAAAAAGTAAATTTTTTGCTTTCATTAATTAGTGTATGCTGATTTTGTTTTTAAAGTTTGTCTTAAAACCCATCTATTTTACTTGGCTTTCAACACCAGCGGGATCTAGTTTTAAATTTTTGTTATTAAACTGTAAGGTTTTTTTAATGTTGTGTTTTAATGTACAGCCCTTTGCATCAGCTGTGGCTGTTTTAAAATGCTTTATAAATAAAGTTGGTTGGTTTGGTTTAGGTTTGCACCACAGTTGTCTGGCATCTCATTTGGGACCAATATGAGATGACAAAACACAACCCATAAAAAAGATGGGCTTCCGATAAGCTTTTATTTCAAATCTAATGAATTGGCGTAGAGAGGATTTTTTTTAACCAATAATTATTCAGTATGAAACCTATATTATAATGAGGCATCACGCCGTATGTCACTTCCAGCTGAAGTCATGTATGTCTATAAAATCTTTCTTCCTGAACTGGTTTACTTCAGATAAGAACTGTCGGATTTTGTTTGTTTTTTGTTTTTTTGGTTTTTTTTTTAAAAAAAACTTTATTTTCTGATCTACAAACCAATACAAAGTCGCCTCTGTTCTCCAACAAGGACTTTTTAACAAGCTTCTCCAGACATGAAGCTCGACTTCAGGCAGACTATCGTTGACGTCCACACTCCAGTCCAGTAGGTGGCGGTAAATCAACCTCGAGTTAGTTTTCCCTTCGCCAATAAAACACAAAAGAAGAGAAGAAGGAGAATAAGAAGAAGACCACAAGAACATTCTCCAAAGCGTTATTTGCGTGAAACAACGGAGAAATCAGCATCTTTCGCAACCAGAGGAAGAATGACAGGCGCAAAGTCTCTTTGGTTGCGAGAGTGGTCGCTGTGTCGGACGCATTTTGCACCAAAACTGATAAGTAATGACTTAAATAACATCGACTTGTAAAAATCTTCCTAAGGGAAAATGCCTAAAAATAAACATTAGCATAAAAAGTTGCTTAAATGTAAATATCGCAGTCACCGGAGCACGTTTTCATGCCGCCATAGAGCTAACACTGTGGTTTACACACATAAACTCATAACTACCTCCACTTATTGATCAATAAGTTTGGGTGTAACAGAAATTGAATGTTTACAGTTACCTTGAACACGTGGCAGTTACCGGTCGATCACGGGTTCATTCAACCGGACATGACGTCATCTGTAGGCCTTAATCCATTTCTTGCTTTATTCCAGGTTCTGTTTTGAAATGTAAAAAATAGTTTTCCACCTCTAAACGTTCCGGGTAACGGCTGTCCGGATTGTATGTTTCCCCACTGACAACGCTGGACCAGTATTTACAGTATTTACAATGATGATGAACTCGCAAATGTTTCCGGAAGTTCAGTTCCTCTAATTGAGAGGCGTGTACTTCGGGACGAATCGCGATCGCTGATTGGCCAGTTGCCCCGACAATGATTGACAGGTGGCATCACGTGATTCGTTGACTTGGAAAGAAATACCATACCAACTTTATTTATAAAACACTTTAAAACAACCACAGCTGATACAAAGTGCTGTACATTAAAACACAACATAAAAATAAAAATTCTTAGTTTAAAAACAAAAGAAATTTATGTAAACTTCTGAATCTAAAGAAAGTTACGAAAAAATATCTTTAAAAATTATTTTCTCGAAGTTTTCTGGCATTTAGCAAATAGAATAAATATTGGTTATTCTAGCTAATCTAAAACAACAGCTTGGTTGGATTTATATGATGAAGTATTAAGAAATACAACGAAAGAATAAAAATACAAAACAAAATTATAAGAATACATTTATAATATTATATAACAATAAAGTTGCAATATTATGACTTCATTCTTACTACAACTATAATTTTAAACAGTTTTTAAGAAATTCTATGTGATTTTTTTCTGAAAATGGCAGACGTTTTTGGCAAAGTTCATTGAGTGTGTGGTGTGACCCGCAGTCAGGTTTTAACTTTTCATCAGTGAGAAAGGAGCAAGGCAAGGCGAGTTTAAGCAGTCTGACTAAACTCTTTTTCAGAAAAAAGAAGATGTTAGGTCTTCAGAGTCTAAGATATCCAATGCTTCTTGTTCCTCCTTTGGTTAAATAAGAAATAAACAGACAGGAAATGGAAAAATCAATGTAGTTTGAAGCAAAAGGATGAAAACTATTTTGGTCTTAGAGAAAAGCCGATTGGAATACAATTGATAAAGTGTGTGTGTGTCTGTTGTCGGTGTCTGCTTTACTTTGTACAGTAGTTGTGTTTTTTTGGAAGCCTAATGTTTCCTGACATCCCACAGTTAAAGTATCATAGAGGCAGAGTGATTGCCTCTGGCTAGCAGGAAAGAGACTGCCTGGGGCCTTTCGCTTTGGGCAAGAGTGTGTGACTGTGTGTGTTGTGAGCGTGTGTGTGTTTAAGTGTGGTGCAAACGGCCTTTCAACTCGCAATATTCTCTGTGTCATCAGCTTAAGCGGCTAAACAGAGTGTTCAGGAGAGGAAGGAGGAAAGGAAAGGAGCGGAGACAGATAGAGGAAGAAAAGCTCTCACGCGGCATTACCGCCTGGCTCTGCGCCGAACTCCCTTTAATGAAGGAGGAAATGAAGATGGAGGACGAGGGATGAAGAAAAAGGAGGAGGAAAATTCTTTTTTATCTCTTCTTGCTTCCGTCTCACACTCTGAGCATGTGTATGCCCACAAAGCATGGCGCAATCTCCATTAGAGAAAGAGCTGTAATTTCAGAACTCTTTTGTCGCCGCCGCTTTAAAAAAGTCGAGCAGATTGGTAATAGTTGCTGTTAAATTATTCAAGTGTTTGAGCCTTAGAAGTTTGGGAAAAACTGCAGTTTTTTTTTTTCTCCTTTTTTAAGATTAGGATTAATGATGAGCACCTCCAAGCATAAAACGTCCTCACTCGAGGCCGGAGCTTCAAGTTTTACTTTTACTCATGAGCATTCACATTTTGCACATTTTCGTTTATCCATTTGTGTCTGAACTGCTTCAAAAACAACCCAAGTGTTAAAGAAATCATCCAGATTTTTTTTTTTTTTTTTTTTTTTTTTTTTTTGCTTTTTGGTGTCTGGAAAATTAGCAGTTTCAAAAACCTGCACATTCAACAGGCAATGCGGCATTGCCTAGCAACCCCAGTCAAGTCCAGCCTGTCACCTAGCAACCCAAGTGGAAAACCAGCACATTTGGTCAGCTGATTTTTCACTTCAGGCTGCTGAAAAAGACAAGTGTTTTGTTGTTGACTTACCGTCCAGAAACCAGAAAAAACCTACAACACCAGCCAGGAATTATCCTTTTTCGCATAGATCTATTGATTATAACTCAGTAGTTTTATTGTTCAGAAATTACAAAAAACAAAGCCAATTCCAAATCAAGTCATCATGAGTCACATCCAAAGTGTCTTAAAGTCAAAGCCTCATGACCTTAATGTGGACATGAAGGATAATCTTGAAAAGCCCTCCTTTCATTTTAGTGTTTAAAATACTAAACTTGTAATTCCTTTTTGGTGTTTGGTGCTTCTAAAAACAACCCAAGCGATTAAATGAACCACCCAGCCACCTTTTGGCAACAAGTTAATGGTTTTTGTTGTCTTGAAAAGCTTTCCAGTTGGTAAGTCACTCAACCGGCAGTGCTGTTACCTAGCAACCCCAGCACGTCACCTAGCAACCTACGCTGAGCTCTAACACCTTTGATCAGCTGGTTTTGATTTTGGCTGCTGGAAAAGACAAGTGTTTCGTTGTTAACTTACAATCCAGAAAATCTCTTGCAGCATTCTTGTTGATTGTGCAGGAGGCTCCACTTCTGCTTTTCATAGTTGTACAGCTGTATAATTGCACATCTGTTTGCAGCCATTTTTACGTGCAAGTCAAGTTGGGGGGTGTGGCCAGCAGCAGCTTATTTGGATTTAAAGTGACAGAGGCCCTAAGACAACTCATTCTCTAAGAATGATTTGTGTGAAACAGACCTTTCCTAACTTGCTCAAGGAGACAGATTCTCACAATCTGCTGGACAGATTCTCACAATGCAATTACCAATAAATAATTCGCTTTTATAGGTAAAAGCTACCAATGTAGCTGACTGATACACAAAGCAATAGCTTGGAGATATAACATTAGGACCAAAGTGCATGAGGTTTTGACCTGTAGGTGCTAGCTTACAGGACGCAGTGAGGAAGGAAGGGAGGGTCACTGTACAGTAGTTTATAATGGTGTCTAGTGTGAGTCCACGCAACAGATGAAGTCATTTCACACTTGTCTGTGAATGAAATGAGAACCCAGCGATAACATCTCCCTCCGCGCCCGCTCTATGCCAGCCGGGCTTTTGATCTTCCCGAGCGGCGCTGAAATGATCTTCTGTCCGAGTTTTTTACAGCAAATCAGTGCCGGACAATTCTCTCCCTCTGCTCCCATTTTCCTGTCTTGTACCGAAAAGCTGTCAAGCCGAGAGTTCAAAGCGTAGGTCCGTGATGAGATGAGAAACCACTTGGGAGGAATCACATTAGCGCCTGGCTTTCCCATGTGCCGGCGTGTAAAACATCAGAAAGAGGAGGAAATAATTTCATGACTTGACGACGGCCTCATATTGTTGAGGAGCCAGCAACGCTGCTCCTGCAGACTGTAAATTCCTGTGGCACAGATCTGCATCCAGCTCAGCTAGCATTTGATTCTCTGTGGAAACAAATACAAAACGCACCAAGCATTCGAGTAATCCTTGTGCAGAAAGTGACATATCAAAGCTTTCAGGAAACCTGAATCCACTTATTTTCTAAACCAATCAGCTGGCTGCAGATTCCTCATGAAACACACTGCAAAAACGTAAAATCTTACTAAGTATTTTTGTGTAGATTCTACTGCAGATATCTCGGTTCACTTGAAATAAGTCAAAACTAACTTACCATCACATTTTCAGCAAAATATAGGAACTTGTTTTAAATCTATAATTTCTTAATATTGATTAAAAAAACAATACAGGGTGCGCTGTGGTGGCTTAGGGGCTAAGCACAACCCACATATGGAGGCCTCAGTCCTCAACGCAACCGTCGCAGGTTCGATTCCCAGCCTGGCAACCCTTGCTGCATGTCTTTCCCCTTCTTTCATTACCCTTTTTCCGTCAATTAACTATCAAATAAAGGCCACTAGAGCCAATAAAACCTTTAAAAAAAACCCAATACAGCCTTGACATTTCAATGCAAAATATTTTGTCAAAACGACTAAGAAAATTTAATTTTTAACGTTTTAAAACAAGAAAAAGAAGAAGCCCACCATATGCAAAGGAGTCAAAGCTCAAAAGAAAATAAAACCTCGTAAGGCAAAAAGAGAAAAGAAAAACGAGACAAAACTAATACAGAAATTGATGAACAATATTTAAATTCCTGTCAATGGCTAAAACCACTAAGTGTTGACCAGAAAAGTGTAGCTGTATACACAAAGCAAAAAATCCAAACAGCAGAATCTTTCCTGTAATTCCAGCTGCGTATACAAAAAATAAACAGTCATGATTAAACCTTATTGTGTCTGTGTAGCAAATTATTTTAATGCATTTTTTACCTAAAAAGTGAAAAATGCAGTTTTAACTCCTTAACCATTATTCCATACCTGAAGCCCTTCAACTGTCTAGCAATTAGTTTGTCTAGCAATTAGTTTGTCTAGCAATTAGTTTAATATTTGTTCTGACCTTTAGTTTTTTAAACAAATCCTTTTTAATTCAGTTTGTGTTTTATAGTTTTGAAGTTCATTGAATAAATCACAAATCAAATGACAATAATATGGTAAATGTTCAAAGGAGTGTGTAGAAGTATAAACATATTGAAATTCACCCCATCCTCCAATTATAACCTTGTCATATTTACAGGTGTTGTAGATATACCTTCATTTTACTCTCTGATTCTTGATTAATGCTATACATTCAATTAGGTACTTGCAATATTCTCTTAAGTAAAAGCATATAGTGTTGTTCACAACAATAAGCTTGTTTATTTGTGTCCAAACCACCTCTGGTTATACTTTGAAATGAGTTTATTATAAGCTTTATACATAGTTAATGCTGTTCTGAGCTCTACTAAAATTCTACATTCTTAAAGTTTGCAGTGTAAGAAATAGTGCATGTCAACTTGTAAAGTGAAAAAATACTAATTAAAGACTTTTTTGGTATCTTTCTCTCTCTCTCTCTCTCTCTCTCTCTCTCTCTCTCTCTCTCTCTCTCTCTCTCTCACACACACACACACATCCAGTGTTCACATGGAGGGAAGCAACATGCAGGGAGGGAGAGGTGAGCCATGAATCATGACTATTATCATTAGGTTAAGCACCAACCAACCCCAAAGGCAGAGGAAGCCTCTGTGGAGAATCGACACTCTAAATGAGCCTGATTATTATTATTGTCCTCCAAATGAGAGTGATTAGTATTGATGTCTAAATGAGCGCTGAGGTTATTATTGCCACGATTATTAGTATTATTATTATTATTGTGGCGGCGTTATGAGAAGCCCTGCTCATTTTTGCTTCATTCACTTTTAATTCCACAGGCTGCCTTTTTAACTGACAGCAGCACGGCGGCGCAGCTGTGACGTCCGTGCACACACACACACACACACACACACACACGCACACACGCACACACACACACACACCACACACGATTATTCATTCACACTAATCTTATCAAACATTAACACAGCAGTTGTAAATGTAAATTCATATCCAGACATATGTGCATAATGGTTGAAAGTGTCAAAACCCAAAATAAACCTGACAGGCTAACATGTATGAATCTAAATTCTGCCAGAAACATGCAGATTTCTGCAGTCACCTGGAGCAAAGCTGCCTGCTCCGCTGCATCGCTGTCTGATGAACCAGATGGCAGCAATTCCCTCAAACAAATAAATAAATCGTCTTTACATCTGGATAGATTATGAATGCTAACACACATGCTAACAGCATAGGCATGATGTGACGCAACTATAAACCCGCTACACGTGACGTCATGCTCTCCAGAAATCCGCCCACTCCTCCATGACGGGTAGTAAAATAATAAAAACAAATGGTTCCTGCAAAACTAGTCTTTTAAACATTTGTAGCCTAATCTCTCTTATGTTTTTTAAAGGTTTTATTGACATGCTGTAAAGGTCACCAGGCCGGGAATCGAACCTGCCACAGCCGCGTGAGGACCAAGGCCTCCACACATGGGCACCCCTTTATATCTCTTTATTTTATTTCATTTTAAAAATGCTCACAGGATGCGCAAACAGACAAGCATGCAAACCAAACTTGTCATTTTATTTTATAACTTTTAATGAAGAAAAGTATGGCAGCGATGGACAGCAGCCGTTAATCCAGTGGTTCTTAACCTTTTTTGAGGTATCGAACCCCCCAGTCGCATATGCACATTCACAGAACCCTTCTTATTCCAACCCCCCACCCCTGACACACAAAATACTTAGCGATATTCTGATTTAGTAATGTAATTACATTAGTTGTGTTACCACCCCACACCACTAGAGGCAGTACCAACCCGAAAAGATGCGACTAAGGAGCAGATTTAGTCTAAAGAATTTGGTAAAAACTGTGAGCTTTCCTGAAGTAATTAAAGACAAAAGTTCAAATCCTGCTGAGAGTGAAGCTCCTCCAATCAGAGCTCCTCCTCAGCTCTGATTGGCTAAGCAATGTAACGTGATCCTCTGATTAGCTATGCAATGTAACGTGATCCTCTGATTGGCTAAGCAATGTAACGTGATCCTCTGATTGGCTAAGAATCGAACCTGCACACCGCTGAGGACAAGCCTAACTGGCACCCTCTGTATATCTTTTATAATTAAAAATGCTAAGGATCCAACAGACAAGCATCAAACCAATTGTCATTTATTATCTCTATGGAAGAAAGTAACGTGGACGCACTCTATCTGGCTTAACCATTGAGTATCGATCCCCTGCATTGCATTCACAACCCTCTACCACCGCCACCTGATCCACTACTTGCGTATCAGATTAGTAATGTAATCTTATTGTGTACAACATGCAACAACCGTAAGATCCTGACTGGAGCATTAGTCTAAAGATTTGTAAAACGTGACTCCTGATGTAAGCTAAAGCAAACCTGTAAGTGATTCCAATCCCCACTCTGATTGGCTAAGCAATGTAACGTGATCCTCTGATTGGCTATGCAATGTAACGTGATCCTCTGATTGGCTAAGCAATGTAACGTGATCCTCTGATTGGCTAAGCAATGTAACGTGATCCTCTGATTGGCTATGCAATGTAACGTGATCCTCTGATTGGCTAAGCAATGTAACGTGATCCTCTGATTGGCTAAGCAATGTAACGTGATCCTCTGATTGGCTAAGCAATGTAACGTGATCCTCTGATTGGCTAAGCAATGTAACGTGATCCTCTGATTGGCTAAGCAATGTAACGTGATCCTCTGATTGGCTAAGCAATGTAACGTGATCCTCTGATTGGCTATACAATGTAACGTGATCCTCTGATTGGCTAAGCAATGTAACATGATCCTCTGCATCAAGTGATGGCAAAGCGGGGCGTCATCACGACTTTACACAAGTGAGTCTTTACCTCCGCGGCAGAGGCTCCGCCGAACCCCTGAGGTTCGACCGACCCCAGGTTAAGAACCACTGGGTTAATCATAATGACTGTCAGTCCGAAGCAAAACCGCGGCTTTGCAGCGAACGCTTTTTATAAGGTAAGAATACTAATGTTCATCTACTTTATAAGTAATTATAATTAAAAAGATAACAAATATCACATTATGGAGAAGGCGCGTGTCTAACCCTTGGTAACCATGGAGACAGTGCCGCACCGTCATGTAGCCTAGCATGTATTGAAAAAACTGGTTAGCATATCGTCCTTTTTTATGTTTTCAGTGCTGCTCCGGCTTAAGTTAAATGCTGTTTTTATGTGGTTTGTGTGACTATTTATGTGGTGTGAATTCAGGTAACGTCGGTAATTTTATCAATACGTCAGGTGGGAGGAGGAATGGGTCGGTTTCTAAGCTAGCTGTTTCCAACTTCTGTAAATCGCGTCCAGGTGAGTCACGTTCAGACAGCCTGACTCGAACAAGTAGAAGCCATGAAGGTAAAAACGACTATGGAAACAATTCCTGTCGCTCTGTTACAGTAGAACTCCCGTCCCTCCGACGTCCGTCATGGCGCCTTGAATGATTTAGTGACATAGTTGCAAAAGATCAATACTGAAAGCTACAGGTGTCAAACTCGAGGCCCTGGGGCCAAATACGATCCGCTGGAGCATTTTATGGTGGCCACATACATGGAAGCTTCAAGATAACAGTTGTGTGATTAAATGTTGTTTTATCAATCAAATCACAGCAGTTTTTTATCTGTATTAAAGCAAATTACTTAAACTAGTTCCTGTTGTTTTTTGCGATTCTCGTAAATTTATGCACTAATGCATAATTGTTAGTTTATTACAATTTTCTGCAAAATTGGTCAGACCCAAGGGCCTACGTGATGCCTGAAGGTGTCAGTATTTCCTACTTCTACAATTATCCCTCAACATGATTTGATTTAAATGTTTGAGTATGGGATCAATATGGAGAGTAACAAAATGAAACATTTAACGTCATACGTAAATGAAAATCTCTTGCAAAATATTTTTAAATCAGCACCACAAAATCTTTGATTTTTTTATTGCATAAACTAACAATTGCAAAATTCAAGATGGACTGATTAATGGGAAAATAAGTTCAGTATTATTCATCTCAAGAAGTACTTCTCGAATGCAGAAACAGCTATTTATTAATATTTTAAAAGTTGAATGGCTTACATTACTTTGCATACATGCAGTTTGGTTCCAGCTGTTTCCCTATTCTAGCGTAATCAACCTTTGATAACATTTCTGATCTTGATATGGCCCAAAATGAAAATGAGCTGGACTCTCCTGCTGTAAACAATGAAATATCTCTGCTACCATCTGATTTAAACATTTAATATTGTTGAAATGTGAATATTTCCTCTGTTATTTGTTAAACTGTGAGTCAGAGTTCACAGCTGGGTTAGGATTAAAATTCAATCTGTATGTGTCCCCCAGAAATCTGTGAATTTGAGTGGTTGTTGTGTGCATCAGGACAGCTGTCAGATCACCTCACTGATTGGTCAATGTGACAGGCATCAAAAAGCGCCGTGGGAGGCGCAGGGAGGAGGCGGGCTGCCTGGCTGTCAGTCACTTTCCTTCTCTGCTAGGAAAGCATCACCTGGGCGCGCGCAACCACACACACACACAGCACACACACACACATACACACACACCACACACACACACACACACACACGCACACAGATTCTTATAATCCATAAATATCCATTCCTACAACCCCAAACACACAAAGTAATGTAATATATTTTTAATCTTAGATTCAAAATATATTACATTACTTTGCATGCATGCAGTTTGGTTCCAGCTGTTTCCCTTGATCATACAATTGCGCAATTTGACATTTCAAAAATAATTTTGCTTACAGGAAACTTGGCAATTTAGAAAACAAATTCTCATTTTCTTTGAAAGGTTTTGTCTCTAGAATCAGGCAGTTGTTTTTTGGGCGTATTGTAATTGGTTTGTCTTGCGAAACTGCAAACATGATTAACAATGGTTTCCACTGCCACAAACCACAAAGAAGACGCCGACAGGAAGTAGCTGGAGGATCATGGCGTGAAATTATCGTGAACAGACATTTTCACGTGTGATTTTAATTGCCTTTTGTTATTTAATGGGAACAAAACAATGGTGAAATTCTCTTTTCTTTTTACATTAGTGGAACATTGATAAAGTTTTGAATGGAAATGCAGCTTCTTTACACTGCAGCAACACACAATCTTAATATTTTTATCTAGTTTCTCGTGAAAGTATCTTAGTATATTTGAAACAAGACAAAAGCAACTTACAAGTAACTTTTCAGCAAGATATAGGAAGATATAATTCCTTAATAATGATGACAAAGTTCCACAGACAGATTATTTCACTTATTACATGGCACTTTCTCCAATATATAAGTCAAATGATCTACCAATCGGACTATTTACTTAGAACAAGCTCCTAAATCTTGCTCAAACTTCTAAGTTATGTCATATTTCAAGTACACTAAAAATTTGCAGTAGAAATTAGACAAAAATACTTGGTAAGACTTTGTGCTTTTGCAGTGTAGTGTATCATTCAACCAAACACACACTCAGTCGTCAGTCTTAACACAGACAGGCATTCACTTTGACAGAGTAATTATGACGTCCTGCTCTGAAGGGCCCGTCGGCTGAAAGGTGAGAGTTATCGATCGCACACAGGAGGAAATTTATCAATGTCCAGCCGCTCGGCTCTGACAGGAACCCAATCCACTTAGAGCTCGATGTTCAAACTGTTCAGGTCCGCTCCGAAAACACATTTTAATGCAGGAGCATCCAGCTGGGGGGAAAAAAACTCACCGAAAGGTCATAAAAGTCACGCAGAACAGCAGACGTTCCTTCTATAAAGCTGTTTCTTCTTCTTCTTTTAAAGTGAGTTGATGTTGTTACTGAATCTACTCGAATTGACTCTTGGGCCGCATTTTGGCTGCTGCTTCAAACTAAAAACATGTGTCCTGCTTGTAGTGCATTCCAGCTATTATTACTGTTTGTTTTTTGTTCAGAAGGAAATTGTCCTGTTTTTGATGTTTTTCTTTGTGTCTGATTATTCAATAAAAGAATCTTAATCTGGAAAATACAACTTTATTTTTTAAAGGGACAGTATTGCGTATTTTCTAGGTACATAGTGCCATTTTATAGCACAATCAAGCAACTACATTACCTTATAAAACACTATAAATACATATAAAAATTGACATTGTAATTTTACGTTTGTGTTGTAATTTAATGTCTGTCTCTTAAAAAGCTCCTGCTAATTCTGAAGCTCTGCTTCAGGAAGTCATCACAACAGCGCTCCTCTATTAACCCTTTCACAACGTTTTTACCAGTGTTGCATTGAGGAGTTACACCAGATGTTTGCTAATTGCAGCTGGCTAGTCTAAAGGAGCTGAGTGGGAAGTTTCAGTCGGGCTGAAACTAACAATTATTTTATTTATCGATTAACCTATCAGTTATTCTGACCATTAATCGATTTAATCAGATTTTTTAAAAATGGCACATTCTGTTGATTTTAAAATTTTTTTATTTAAGCCTGTTTTTTTTTCAAATATTCAATTACATCAATAATTCAATTCCTTTTTTAATAAAAAAACAAACATTTTATTATCCTACATGTGAACACTTCATCATTTGCATGAAATGATGCATCTGCTTTGAAAAAAACAACATAACCAACCTTTCTGGTTGATTAATAATTGGAACCAAAAGGTTTTAAATAGATTTTTTATTTTACAGAATTTGAACCAGGTGAAGCTAAGACTATGAAGACAAAGGTTTTTTTTTTTTTATCTTAAATTCAAAATATATGAATGTTTTTAACAGTTTTAGCTTAATTTTGACTATAACTGTGTAGTTCTTCAAATAAATAACTTTTTTTTAGTCTGTATCCTCCTGTTAATGATTAATCGATTACTAAATTAATTGATTATTCGATTAATCGCGATGAATCCAATTAATTGTTCCACTCTTTGGCATCTTTCATGTGAGACGTTGGACTGTTGAAAACTTTTATCTTGGGCTGAAAACCTGTCCCAGCTTCATTTTGTTAAATCATCCAGTCTTGTTTATATCCTGATTTGTAAAAATGTCTAAAATTTATTTTAGTTATTCAAACCACTCCAAGAAAAAACAGATTTTTGACTCAGAAGCCTTCCTCGTTCTAACGCAGCAACAGAAAAGCACCAAGATGAGCTGTTTATTTCCTCGAAACCATTTTCTGGATCATTAAATCATTTCTCCCTTCATTTATTGTAGTTTAGTCAATAATTCTGTCAGAGTCTGATTGTCATGAGAATGGCTTGTTGACTGAATGTCAAAAAAAAGGGGTGAAAAATACATCCATTAGGGACATGCATGCCAACGCCGTGGGAAAACAAATGGCGAGCGTTGCGTTTGTCTGCGTGTGTTTGTGTGTGTGTTATTCGTCCGTCCAGTCATCGAGCACCTGTGGACATCCTCCTGCTGCCGGAGGTGAGGTCCACGCCTCCATTTTTTACTCAGACAATGAGTGGAATCATTTCTCCTCCTGCAGACCTCTCCATCATTATTGACACGGAGTTATTGATCAAAACCTCGGCCGGTAAATTACAACCTATTAGTCAAACTTTTTCCCTCAGATTTGGAGAGCGCAGCAGGAAGACGGAGCGAGATTACGGATAAGTTTGACAGTCCGCAGCAGGGTTTACAGAGTGGACTCTTTGTTTCTTTTTACTTGAGATTTATTATTAGGATGCAGATTAAGCAGCGGACAGAAACAAACACGGCCGGCCCGTTCCTCAAGGTGGTTCTGACGGTGAATCAACATTAGCTTAAGGAAGCCGAGGTTCCAGGTGAAATCCGTAACACAGAAGTTGAGCAACCCAGCCACACTTAATTTTCCCACTCTCTCGTTTTTTGATGTTTTGCCAGAGGCCTATTCTACTAAAGAGAAGTAATTTGGCTTATCTTATCCCAGAGACCTAGCAGCTGCTTTTTATTCTTTTTTTTGTGAGGTCTTTTTTTCTCATTTAGTCCAACAAAGATTGTCCTCATAGATTGACCTTCTCTGTGCCTGCAGGCCGTTGCCCTCATGCCAGTAACTAGATAACACACTCTATCAGAGATTTGAGAAAATCATTGGGAAAGCAGTGGGGCTGATAGTGGCATCAATCCTAACCTGACACCAGGCTGGGTCAACCATTTATCTCTCTACACCGCCTCTGGTCACAACAGCGGCCATCTTGCTCTGCTACATCCTTCTTTAATAACCTTGGCCATGTCTCTTTGCAGACTGAGAGGATAAGGCGGCGCGGCGCTCGTTCGACGCTGTTTTGTTTGCATTTCGCCCGTGAAAAATCACATTTGAGCACATTTGCGGCGTGCAGCTCAAATTGAAAAGAGCAAAAGCACTCAGAGGACCAAAGCTCGCAAACTCGTTAGCATAGGATTTAATGGTGGCTTCACCGTCATTAATTCCCCACGGTGGTTGACTTAAATGCTTCTATATTGGTGGAGTGAGATCTTCCCAGAGGCCTCCTGGTGCTGAGATCATTGTTTTTCACTTACTAACAATGAACTTATGATCGGAGCGCCGCGAGGCTCTTAAAAAATGCCCCACAGGATCATTACAGACCCGGTGTGTATCTGTGGGATTGTGTGTGTTTGATGCCAATGAGGCCGGCGGAGCAGCAGTGTGTCCGAGGCTCATCTCGGTGCTCTGCAGCGCAGTCAGGATGAGTGGGGAGGTTAAATGGGGCGTCATCAATCTCAATGAAGTGCAATTATTTTCTCACTTATTAATCATTGCCGGCTAATAGCTGGTGGCAAAGCTGGGTCCGCCATTTGTCAAACTTAGCAGATTTCTGTAATTTTGTTTCCCCTTTTCCACTCTAATGTTTGTGTAGACTTTGGCAGATATCTATGGAGGGCTGCAATAAGTCTGTGCCTCCAAGTATCTATCGCCTACCTGCACTGCAGAACTAACTGAACTTCTCGCCGTTTCTCTGTGTGAGTGATTCCCTCCATTTCAAACACGAGTGGCTATTTTATGGTCTGTGGCAGAGCAGAATGGGGAGCTTTATTTGGAGAGTGCACCATATAAAAGCCTTTAGATGCTTAACTTTTGTTAGTCCATACATTACTTCATGCTGCAAGTTGTTGGTTTCTACTTCTGCTATTGCAGATGCATAAAGAAACACACTGTGCAACGGTAATGTCCCAGATGACATTACCAGAAAGGTCATTTGGTGCATTTTTAGAATAAGGTCATGATTAAGAAGTAACGCTTCGTTTTACCGCATTCAATTTGCATCGGGCCAAACTGACTCCAAAAACCTTTGGAGCGCATACTGGAAAAAATAAACTATTTGGAGTTTGATTTCTCCTGTAAAATATCAAACTAATTTAGAATGCAGCTGAGCTCATGAAAAATCAGTCTGCACAATATCACCATTGCAAAGTAAAGCTTAAATACAGTATTTTGCAGTATGCGATATCAGTGTCAGGGGTGTCAAACTGATTTTCATTTTGAGCCGTATTAAAAATCTGAATGTTCTTAAAGGGCCAGTTGTGCCAGAATACATTGATAAAACCAGTTAAATGGTTAAAATATCAATAACTAGTTGTTCCTCCAGGATTCTGTGATTGTTTTTGTGTTTTTTCTGCAATGAAAATTACAGATTTTGTGGTGCCAATTTAGAAATGTTGGTAAGGAATTTTTTACAATATTTGAATGGTGTCAAATGTGAATTTGTATTACTCAGTGTATCAATTACAGACTATATCTTGACATCCAGTAAGGCTGAGGCGCAGTCACTTAAACTCTATCTTTTTGACCAGTTTTGAGAAAATTTGCAGTAAAATCAGAAAAAAATATTGAGATTTGTTGATTTTGTGTGAATTTTGCAGATTTGTAAAAAAAAAAAAAAACCTGGAAGAACGTATAGATTTAATTTGGAGTTTAAAGGGCCACGTGAAAAGTTACAGCGGCCCATATTTGGCCCCCAGGCCTTGAGTTTGACAAATGTGCTATCGCTCAACTCTCATGCATCCTCACCCTGCATATCAATAATATATTTGGATGAAAACTAATTTTCCTAATGTTCCCACCTCTGCATATGTTTAGAAATGTTGAGACGCTTTACCAAGGTCGAGAACGAGTCACATGCTGTTAGACAAAGGGCCCATAGTAAAAAGTTACATTTTAGATTCTGTTAGACTCTAAGGTCCATTCCTCACGAAACAAAAACTTATCAAGGACACAGAGACGTGGTGAGATTTCAGGGAGTGTCTTCAGTTCATATAATCAGCTGCCTTCCTCCTTCTCCTCAGACGCTGCACAGACTTTTTTAGAAACTCTTCTCGGATGTAATGGTAAAAGCGTCTCCTTTCAGCGCTGAAAGTAATTAAAATAAGTAAAGTCTGAATTCTTTTCTTGGCTGATTTTATGCTCCGTGTGTCAATACAAATTATGATTCATCGATTGGGATTTCCGTTCCCAACAGAAGCTAAACTTTTACAACAATAAGAACTTTATTTCAGATAAAGAAGTTTTCAGCCACAGTATGGCTCCTAAAAGGGACCTATTGTGCAAAATTCACATTTTGCATGTTTTTAACTGCTTCTAAAAATAGTGCTTAAAAAACTCACTGGTCATTTTTTGACAACAACAAAAAAAGTCTTTTAGTATCTGCGAAATAAGCTGTTTTAAAAACCTCTCAAATAAGCAGGCACTGCCTCGTTACCTAGCAACCTGAATGAAGCTCAGCCATATTACCTAGCAACCTGAGCTGAGGTCATGCTAGGTAAAGTACTCTGTACAATGGATGCTGGAAAAGATAAGTGTTTTGTTGTTGACTTACCATCCAGAAATCACTCTCTGCATTCTTGTTGGTTGTGCAGGAGGCTCCACTTCTGCTTTTCAAAGATGTACAATTGTTTAACTGTGCTTCTGTTTGCAGCCGTTTTCACGAGCGAATGTAAACGTTGAGTTGTGTGTGTGTGTGTGTGTGTGGCCAGCAGCAGCTTACTTGGATTTAAAGTGACAAGACTCATTCGAACTGAGCAGACTAAAATCTCATTATCTAAGAATTATTTTTCACATAACAAGTCCATGAACATGTTTTGTATGGCCCTTAGACTCATCTTATTCTGTTCAAGGAAACAATGCTTCACCTGACATCTTGTAGCTTCTTAATAACTCTGTCTGAATAAACCCTTTGAGCAAAGTTGTGTTTTAAAAATAGAATAATAAAAATTTGGAGCATGTATCTAAATTGACAACATTGACTGGGCACATAGCAAAAGTCATGAAGAAAAAGATCCATAAAGGGATTTAGTTGTGGTATCACTGAAAAAATTATACGTAATTGATCAAAATTACTCTGCAAAAAAAGGTTTTTGTCAAGTTGAGTTGTACTCTCCTTACTCACCCTTTTGGCAATAGAAGAAGTTACATTTTACCATAAAAATGCAAAACGTACAGTTGTAGTTTTCCAATCACCACAGTGTCTTGTTAGACAAGCATCACCACGTCTTCTGCTTGCATCTGGACGTCCCAGAAGACTTTTGTCCTACTATTTTCCACGACTCTTTGTCATCCATCCTAAGTTGACTCTTGGAGTTTATTTGGACTCTGAATGTTCCTGTGCACCAGAAATTTCAAACTTCTTTGGTGTTTCTGTTTCAGCAAATCTGAATCAAATAATTAATTAGCACTCTGCATAGTCAGAAGGTAATTTAACCATTTGATTCAGGACCAGAGATGAACCTGACCTGTTTATCTGGAAATAAACAAATTACTAACAAATTTAACAACAAAGTCAAATTATATGATTAAAGGATAAATAGGATTCAGTGAAAATTTGTCTCACCCTAGTGTTCACTTTGGCTAGAGATGAACTATTCTCTGTTTCAATGTCAGCTACTGAACTGGTCTTTATTTTATATTTAATTCATGTCTAATCTAAAGAGAAATCATTTTTACCAAATACTATTTTACTCTTAAAGCTTTTTTATTGGACGATTGCTTTATTTCTACTTGCTCTACCTGTCTCCACAAACTTTCCTCCAAGAAATATGAATAAAAACATGATTATCATCTTACTACACAAACACATCATTCTTAATTTATGATGTTACTTTAAATTTGAGAACTTTGGGCCAAACAACCTGCCTTCAACCTCTGCAGTGTCCATAACAAGACGTAGCCAGCAGGCACACATTTATGTTCGCTTTCTTTTATCTCTTTCTGTTTTCAAGGTTGGTCTGTTACTTTTAAATGAAATGCTGCAACTCCTTTACTGACAGCTTCTGCTGTAATTGTATTTTATTGTGTATATTAACTTATATTTGGATGTACTTTAAGCTGGTTTTATTAGGAGTACCTGACAAAAATATGCATGTTCATCTTATTAATTGCTCATTTTCAACTTCATTGTAAATGTAGATGGTGTTGTGAAGGATTTGCAGAATTTGCACTCATATTAATAAATAAAAAATCTGATTTATTTTAGGAAATAACGGACCCATGTGGTGGCGCGTTTTAGCACTGCTGAGGTCGCTAAATGAAAATTCAACAGTGGTCACCGTGGGACACCTAGTGGCAAAACAACGGAACAACACAGTTTTGATTTTAATTGTCTTAATGGAGAAAGTAGTTTTTAGGAACATCAGCTGTTTGCACAGCTGATATATTTACACATACAGGTTGCCATTAAGTAAATATTTTACTAATTAATACTGTGTGCTTTACAGTGATTTTGTTATTTTGAGGTTTCTCTGTTCTGTTTTTTCTCTCTTTCTGCAGGTGTAGAAGGAGACTTCTGGTGGATTTTCTTCTTTTCTCCCTCTTTCCCTTTTAACCCTTTGTCCAGATTTTCTTACTTTCTTTTTAAGGCCTCCTCTTGATGTCAGTCATGAGGTTTAAGGTATTATTTCCACTAAAGTGAACAAGCTATTCCATCTATGACCTGTCACTCTTACCAAAGTTGTCATCATCTTCAAACCGTTGTGTACAACTTTGTACATTTTCTTAGCAATAAAGGTTTTAGCCAGTAGGTGGACATAGTGTTGCTGTAGATTTTCTGAAACAAAACCAGGCAGACATTTTGTTGAATGAATCACTAAACTCCTTTGAACTCATGGACAGAAACATGTAGTGAAAAGGTATTTGTCATTTGTTATTTTTGCCTTTATATTAAAGCTGTTTTCAAATTATTTCATTTAAAAAGGAAATCATTCATAATATTATAACTTTATACCCGTGCAACGATGTTAAAAGTAATTGCTCACTTTTTAAAACCAGGTATCAACTGCGATTAATCACATTATGGTTTGATTCCACGCTTAACCCTGATTACAGTCTGACCTGTATAAATTTATAAACTGTCTGACAACACAAATTAGGACAAAATATCTCAAAACATAGTGACCTTATCTAAATAAGAAGCAAGCACTGCAAAAACACAAAGTCTTATCAAGTATTTTTGTACAGTTCCTAGTGCAAAACTAACTTATAAGTAACATCAAGGCAACTCTTTTAAGTTTTCAGCCAGAAAAGCTTGTTTTAAATAATTAATTCCATGATATTGATGAAAATGTTCTAGTTTCATTGGCAGATTTTTTTCAGTTTTTCATATCGTGTGTTTTGGATGGATTATTTCCCCATAATAAGTTAAATTATCAATTGAAAATAGGGGTGCACTGATTGCAGTTTTCTAAGAGTAGATACTTGGTAGTCGGACCTGCCAAACGGATTTTGGCCGATACCAATTTTTTTGTCTGAAATGTTGCTCAATATAATAAAAACGTTGCTGAATTGGCAACAGTGCAGAGGCTATTGTTGACTGTAAACATGCAGACTTGACCTGTCGGGCCGGTCTGTCAGTCAAACCTTTTCACGGGAGGCCAGAGGACACCGGTTGAATTTTAGACCTTTGCTGAGGCGAATAAGTTCGGCTTCACATGTAAAAATCAGCCAATCGCAAATCTCCCAAAATTTAAGAAATCGACACCAATAAATCGGCTGGCTGATAAATCGGTGCACCGCTAACTGAAAACAGCTTTTATGTAGCTGCTCAGATTATTTTTGTCATTGAAATATTTACGTGAAACCCCCAAAAAAAGAAAAAACAAGGAAATTGTATGATAACAAATAATTGTTTATTTCCCTTTATAATTAAAGCAATTATAAATATTTAAGCCACCTCTGTTATGGGCAGAAATGGTTTCCTAGAAGCAAGTTAAAGAGTGATTTAACTTGGCCATGCTGAGTTTGTCATTATATCCATCTGCAATAAAGATTTGTCCATAAAAATCACAGTTTGTGTTTATGGTTCTAACTTTTTCTCATTTGAAACAACATTGATGAATGCAGAATCCTTTGTTTGGTGCCATAATGTTTCTCAGTAAAAGTTGCCCTGGACGTTTTCAGACGTTTCTCTGCTCTCATCCAGCTGATTATCAAGTTCTGCAGGAACCAGATACAGTTTAAATCAGTTGCGCTGAAACAGGGAAGAAACCAAAACATGCAGAACCGGTTTTAAGTGAGACGTTTTTTCAAACTTCCCTGAAGCCTGAAATATTACAAGCCTTTGTGAACTTTGGCCAACACAGTACAGAAGGCCTGTACCTTGAAGGGAGTGCTGCTTCCTTGAACAGATTAGGATGGGATTTTCCACAAAATCAAGGGTTAAGCACAGTCCACATATGGAGGCCTCAGTCCTTGATGTGCCGTCGCAGGTTCAATTCCCAGCCTGGCGACCTTTGCTGCATGTCTTCCCCCTCTCTCATTACCCACCTTCCTGTCAACTAACTATCAAATAGCTGGGAAAAAATCATTCTTAAATAATGAGATTTTAGTTTGGTCACTTTTGCCTATTTTGAGCTCGTTTCAGGATGAGTTGTTGTAGGACTCTGACACTTTAAATCCAAATAACATGCTGCTGGCCACGCCTCCCAAACTTAGACATTCACACACTCGTGACAGTGGCTGCAAACAGATACGCAATTACAAAACAGTACAGTACAAACAGTACATTGCTGCACAACCAACAAGAATGCAGCAAGTGCTTTCTGAATAAGTAAACAACAAAGCGCTTGTCTTTTCCAGCAGTCATTGTACAGTACATAATGTGGTAAAACAAGCTGAACAAAGTCCTGGAGCTCTGCATGATTTTCTAGGTAAATGGGCTAAATGGCTTCATTTCCAGAAACCAATAAATATTAATTTATTGCCAAATAACAGCTGAAACGGCATTTTTAAGCTGTTTTAAGAGGGAGCAGAAACCCAAATGGAAGCATAAAAACATGTGAATTTTTGCATAATAGATCCCATTTAAGGTAGCATCACCAGATATCCTGTAACTGGTGGTACTTGATAGAGGAGATGCAGAAATCCACAGATCAATGAGAGGATCAACGTGTGACCAGACCAAACTTGAACATCTCTGTTCGCAATAAGGCTCAAGAGGTAGGGATTTTTTTTGTTTTGTTTTTTTTATAAAGTGTTGTAAGAATATAGAGACTTTCAGGGGCTGCAGTGGTGCAGTCAGCAGGCACCTTGTAGCAAAATTTCCTGGGTTTAAAACTGCATGTGTGTTCACTCCCACAGTCCATAACTGCTATTTCTCCAGAAGTAGTTCTTGCGCATGATTGTTGTTGCGTTTAATATTTTAACTTCCTGTAACATTTACCTTTGACCACCAGAGGTCCGCCTTTCACAGGAAACGCTTTGAGATAACACCAAGCAGTGTCTGTCTGAATCTATTACATCATTCCTAGACAGTGATCCAAAGTAAAGTGAGATCCGAAATGTGTTTAGCCGAATTTAAAGCCGTCGCTGTGGTTGCATATCAATTAAAGATGATCTATTTGGCGTCATAAACTTGGCGCGCATCAGATAAACTTAGGAAAACAGCTTCTTATTTCGATTAGTCGATCTGAGGAATCGCGTCACTGTTTACTCCGCTGCTCCTGTCCTGGAGTGGACGATGTTTTCTCTCCACCCAGTCACTCCAAGCTGCCCCGGTTGTCTCTCCGCCCAGTCGGCGGGGCTGAGCGGGGAGATAAGGGTTCAGGGTGCGCCTGTCTGCGCATCAAGTCCGCCTCTCTCCGTCTGCGCGGCGCAGTTTCTCTCTTGAAACATGACGAGCCGCTGCGCGGAAGCGAAGCGGCGCTGCGCTTAACTTCCACTCAGTGTGACATTTGTAATTCCTGTGGGCGTTGCTGTTGCCGCCGCACTGGCACAGCGCATTGTTGCTCAACTTTGAGAAGTACAGTGGGTGGATTTCTTTTCTCGAGCTGAGACGGAATGTGCAGATTCCGCGGCTGTCACCTCGCCTGTTTTCCCCCAGCGGAGCGTCGTCGTGACTCCGGTCAGTCTACAGCGGCTATCGGCGTCATCAGCGACAGGCATATGCAGCATGACGCGGAGTTGCACTTGTGCCTCTAACGGGCTGTTTACCTGCGTGGAGACGTCGCGTCCGTGCAGGAGCTTCATGAGCTGCGGCCGTGCGTAACGCTGGCGCTCCATGGAGGACCGCTGGACCGGCTGTCGACACGTTCAGTGACACTTGAAAGATGATGAACCAAGACCAAGAAGGGATCTCCTTCCCGGTGCCGTCCTTCGGCGCTGGTCCCGACAGGGAGGCTGTCAGCGGGGAACATTGCGGCGGCGGCGGAGGTGGAGGAGGCGGCGGCGGCATTCCGGCAGCCGGGACTTTCTGGCAGGATCCGCTGGTTGGAGGCAGCGGACACAGCCCGACCTCCGGGGACAGTCCGGTGGAAAGCGGAGGCTTGATGTCCGCCGGCAAGTCGTGCAAAAGCAGGCCGGTGACTGTGGCTTATGTGGTGAACGGCGAGGCGAGCCAGCAGAATAACGCGGAAAGCATGGCTCTCCAGTGTCTGAAGGACGCCTGCGACAGGGTGGGCAGCAAGCTGGACACGGTGAACTTCAGTAAACTGGACTTTGGGGAGACCACGGTTCTGGACCGCTTTTACAACGCAGGTGAGTCAAATGAAACCCAATGATTCTGCAGCCTGTCCCTTTAAAACTGCCCTAACTTCCTCCAGCAAGTACCAGATACACTCCCAAAGCAAACTGTTAAAGTTTAACTGGTATTAAATAGTGATTATAAGGATAAAATTACGACGATAGAACATGCCGCTTATATTATATGGGTAGAAATGATGTAAGTGTGGCAAAAACATACAAACATCAAAATATGAATTCTTGGAATATAAGTTCTTATAACCATTAACTGTATTTAATATCTTTGAGTCCTATTTGCCTGAATATTAGTAATTATTTTAAATCAACCAGTCGTTAACAAGTCCGGAAAAACAAAATGACATTCTGTGTATGTTTACGTTATGAGATTGCAACCTGCACCATAACATTAGAGTTGATGGAGCAGTCAGCACTGTAATCACCAATTAGACAATTGATGGTAACATACCTACTAAAACATAGTGAAATAAATTGGTTAAATTCAAACCAATTGGATTTCTGCTGCTTTGACTCGTCCTTTCACGTTAAAACAGAACAAAATTTCTAATCATGTCGTAATAAAGCTTTAAACGTCACTGAAATAAACTTTTAAATTGTTTACTACTGAGGAGGCAGCGAAACCTTTCTCCAAATGACCACTGCTGTGGTTCGATGTAACTTAGCATGCAAGCTAGTTTCATTTTTAGCATTAGCACAGTTGCTAAACTAGGTAAAGCTGGTTGGAGACTCAAAATCTTACTCCAACTCAACTGTTTCAACCTCAAGTTTTGAAAACTTCATGGAAAAACTAACATTGATGATTCAGATTTAAATCATTTTAACCACTAGTATCCAGAATCCATTTTTACAGTGCATTCATTCCAAATCTGTGTAAAACCTTTTAGATCAATCCTCTAAAATGATTTGTCATATTTATCTCTGCCCTCCATTACTGTGATTAAATTCCAGTATTTGTGGATCCATAAGGAGATTTAATCCCCCCTGAAGAGTGATTACGCCATGAGGACAAGGAGGAATTTCTGGTATTTTCTAATTATTCTAAAGAACAGTGCATCACTGCTGTCCTTAGAAATTGTTTTTCCGTAAGGAGGCATTACTGTGCTCTCCTGGAACCCAGCTCAGATCGCTGCATGTCGGGGCTTGATGCTGGAACATGCAGCCACAGTTTCTTCAATGCTGAACTGAGTGAAACTCAAAACATCGATTTGGGTTTTTAGATTTTGCACCGCAAGTATCAGGGTTACATTTCCTCTTTCCCTCCTTTAAGCCATGATGTTGCTTTGCTCTGCCGTTACCGCTGTCTGTGCAGCAGTTGGTCTTCTGATGTAGCGTCACAAACCTCTTAGTGAAGCCGGAATCTTGTTTGAACTGAAAATCGCTTGTGGACTGCATTGACAGGAACACAGCAACCACTGTTTGCATTTTTCACATTCCTGTGTCAGGACGCCTTCTGCAGACACAACAAAGATTAAAAAACAACAAATGTCTGATTGTGGCAGCTTCTTCAACCCACTCAAATCGTTTGTTCTTACAAAACAAACAGAAATATCTAGGAGCAGCCTGGTGCGAATCAAAAAAGATGCATTCCTTTTCTCTTTGCTAGAGTAACAAAAAATGCAAGCAAAACTTCTGATTGGTTTTTATCTGAATTGTATTTTATTGCATTTCTGAAAGCTATAAACTTAACATTATCTTACCATAACACAGTTGTTGTTGTTTTTAACTTGTATGTAACACAAAAAAAAGAAAACAGCAGTAGTGTGATGTATGCAGTCGAATGCAGGGTAATGGAGAGTTCAACTAGGTCATTTCTAAGAAATGTTGGGACACAAGCTGGAAATGTTGCTGTGTCAGCCAGCAGTTTGAAGACTTTATCTGAAAACTGCGAGAACACTACGTGGAAGAAAATGATCTGCATGTAGTAAAAACAATAAGTTGGAACTGGAAGTTTGGCTTTTATGAGCGATAAACGAAGGACTGTTTCTCAGAGAATCATCACTGTCAAAGATAAAGAAAATAAACAGCTGGTCTGATTACAAATTCATTCACTGCTCTACAAATTGTCTAATTTACTACGCAAAGTACCAAAACATTTCAGGGGGATCATTATTGATCCGATGTCATTGTGTGACAGAATGAAAAGTTTTATGTTTTGAATGTGGTTTATGTTCTGTTTGATTTATATCTGTCTAAATTTGTCCTAGAAGTTATTGCAATAAATTAGAATATAGTTGTTTTGAGACCATTAACAAATAATATCATGGTTTCATGGTAATAATCACATTCTCAAAGAGCAATAAACTTTGAATTCCAATGAATGTATAAATATTGAAAATAAATAAACAAAACTACAAATAAAATGAATCATGAAGTCTCTGCAAAAATAGTTCTTTAAAAAGAGGCTAGTTGAGACCAAAGCACCAGACTGCAGACTTTTGTCATCCAGTTGTTAGAAAGAGAGAAGAGACAAATGGATATTGAGGTTTTCATTGATCATGCGATTAACTGATTAATCGGTTTATTACTAATTACGACAGACCTACAGGGGATCACTTTGCCTCTGTGATTTTTAAAGTCTTTTCTCTGGACCGTTTTTGTGTTTTTCTCTCTGGGTACTCCATCCTGCTCCCACCATCCAAAAACACGTCAGGTTACCTGCTTGGTTGGTTGTTCTGTGTCTTTGTGTTGCTCTGTGACGGACAGCTCACGAAATGCACAATTTTCTTCTAAGTTCAGTGAAATGAGAGGTTTTGCTTCTGTTTCATGTAACTGACTTGTTGCTTCTTGTCTTGTTATTTGCAAAAAAAAAACATAATAAGTTCCCTTTCTCATGTTTTCTCTCCCTTCTGGGAACTACAGTGGGACATTCTCACGACAGAAAACAATGAGGGCAGTGCCGTTTTCCCAGAAAAATACTGCTGTGCTCAAAACCCCCTCATCCTCTTTCTGCTTGTGCAGAGGAAAACAAAGAAACAAAAGACGTTTAGAAGCAGAGCTCAGCAGATTGAACCAGAATGATCATGTGCCGTGTGTCTGTGAATGACCTCCTCACATGATGCCGTCCAACAAAGAGTTTCATTTGGCGGAAAGATGCTAAATTCTTGTTGCAGAAGCTCCAGGCTTCAAAAACAGAAATAAAAAACAGAGTAGAAGTACAAAATATTAAAATCTGACTAATTCTTGCCAAATCATCTACAGACAGTCAGTATAGTCAGCATTCAGTTTGCTTTAAATTTAATAATTGTATTACTGTCGGGCTGCAACTAATGATTTTTAGTTATTGATTATTCTGACGATTAATCGGACACAAATTACTACATTTTACTTTTTGTTTTCATTAAAAAAAAACTCAAGCCTGACTTATAAAAGTTAAATTATGGTAATGCTGCAACTAATGATTATTTTAATTATTGAGTAATCTATTGAATAATCTGGTAATTGGACAAAAATTGCCACATTTTGCATATTTTTAACAACTTGAGCCTTTTAAATGATGGAAATACATTAAAAGGTGCAAATAAACAACACAATTTCTCTTTAGATAAGAAAATAAACATTTTGTTGCCTAAAATGTAATAATGCAGCATTCCTTTTGTGTGTGCTTGATCATTTATAGCAAAGGATGCATCTACAACTAAAACATACTTCTAACATCAACATGGACGGGAAAAGCTCAGAACTTTCTGCTTCACTTTGCATCAGTGCAGTGTTGATTAAGTTTTGGATTAAATCTTAAAGATCGTTGTTCTTTCAGCAAATTAGCTCTTTTTTTTTAGTCTGTACTCTAGTTAATGATTAATCGATTACTAAATTAGTTGACCATTATTTCGATAATCGATTAATCGTGATTAATCGATTCAGTCTTATTCCATATCCAGTCTAAACTCTGGTTTTCCTGAAACCGCTGTTGTCCCTGTTTCCTTTATTTGCAGTTCTAAGGTGTGGTTGAGTTGGGAGAACCCGCAGTACCTTTATTTGTATTTACTTTGACCTTTGGAAGTGCAGGTATTAATTTGCATGTTTGCTGGTGTGTGTGCCGTGAAGATGATGGCGTTAGTTTGGTATGCTTGTCTGCTTTTCCTTCATTTGGGTCTCCTTGGGTTCTGGCTGTGTTTTTAATTAATCCCCCTGACGGATGATCCTGTGAAAGTGAAAAGCTGCTGAGGCGGCAGCGCTGCAGGAACTAGAAAGCAAAACGGTCAGAATATTAGAAAAGATATTTCTTCAGAGTGTAATTACTATCAGTCTCATTGATATCTGAAATGAGTGTAATCAAAACTTGAAAACAACATAAAAAATTAACTTCGAGGTCAAATATGTAAGAAAACAACCTCCTTAGAAATCAGAAGAATGTCGCTTCACTTCATCTCTTTTTCTTTTCTTTAGCTAATCAGCTGATTTTAGTTATTTTTCCCAAAGACGGGATAAACACACCCACATTACATCACCTACTTTATCAGGAATGCTTCGGGTTATCGCTCTTATTGATCATTGGCCAATAATGATTACATTAATCATTTACAGGAATTACAGGAACTCGGAGAGATTTCACAGTTGTTACTGCAAGACAAACTCAAGAAACCAAATAAATTGACCTTGAATATTCAGCAGGCTGAAAACACTGTAACTCATTGACCATCGATCTGGGTCAGTTTATGTCTTTGCTAAATTACCAAAAGCAATAATAATACAGTAATAATTAAAAAAGCTCAAATTATGAGTCATTGCAGGTATTGGGCACTTTTCAGCAGCATAGTTGGATAACTTGCTGTTACTGGTGAGGTGAAGTTCTCTATTTGATATTTTAGTGTTTGTAGCGCTATGACAACATGTAGTTTTTACTATAGTGGTAATAAATATCTTCATTTGCTGTGATAAATTATAAATTCGTGTCACTTCATCTCAATTCTGTGCAATGTTGTTCAAGTTTGGCAGAAATTGGATATCTGTTGAAGTTGTGATTTTGATAAAAGATATTACATGATTCTGGATATTAAAGAATGTGCATCAATAATAAATTGGCTATGGATCAGGGTCAGGCAGCAGCTTGGAGTTTGATGCTCTACTTTTGATTTTAATCAAATCAGATCTTAGGAACAGATACTTTTTTCTGTTGAGTACATTAGTAAAAGCACCTGTAGCATATTTTCTTTTTCATCTGCATTTTGTAATTCTTAGAATAAACAAATTTATTCCAAACTGACCAGTAACATCCTTTAACATTATAGCACAGAAATTAAAAATTAAATTAAGTTAGGAACGCACTATGAGCTGAACAAAACATTTTCATCACATTTTTTGCTCAAAATCATTTGTGGATGATGAGATTTTATTCTGATCAGTTCTGCCCATTTTGAGCAAACAAAATGGGCAGTTATACAACATCTTTGAAAAGCTGAAGTGGAGCCTCCTGCACAATCAGCAAGAATGCAGGAAGTGGTTTCTGCCAACAACAAAACACTTGTTCTTCTTTCCAGCAGCCATTGTACACCAGTTACAGCTGTAAAACCAGCTGACCAAACATGCTGGAGCTCAGTTTTGGGTTGCTAGGTAACTGTAATGGCAACGGATGTTGGGTCATCATTGAATGTGACCCAACAATCGAGAGGTTTTTGCAGCGGCTAATTTTCCAGACACCTAAAACATTCACTTATAACTAAAATGTGATATATTTTTTTTAAGAGCTTTGACTGTTTTTAGAAGCAGTTGAAATGCAAATGGAAACGCAAAAACTATCAAAATGTGAATTTTGCAAAAGAGGTCCCCTTTAATCTCTCAGTGGGTGAGATCCTCTGTTGGTATTACTTCATGTCGGTGGACGTCTCTTGTTGTGGGCTTACCTTGGGCCTCTCCAGCAGCAGTCTGTGCACTCAGCTTCCACACAGTGCTGCTCTGAAATCCCTTCAGCTAGCCCTCTGCTAAGTTGTTTATCCTCCCCTCTACTTGTTCGGTTTGCTTGGCTGCGTTTCAGGGTTTAGAGTGCGAAGGGGTCAGTGAGAATTAGCCCAGGAGCCACTCACTGGCATCTGGGGAAAACTGCAGCCACCTCAGCGGGACGGGCTGGCTGCAGGCGGGAACGCATGTGCATTTTATTTATGCTGGTTCTCAACAGGAACGGTGGTGCAGAGTCCAAATCACAAGCTGACAACTGGCTCTGCACAAAACACAAAATATCGGTGACAAAACTCTTTATGTTGTTGTTTAAATGCTTTTATATTAGAGCTGCAACTGATTACTTTGGTTATTTATCAAATATTCTGATGATTAATCGATTAGTCAATAAAAAATGGCACATTTTAAGCCATTTCTGCAATATTAGATATGCATTAGAAGATGCTAATAAACAAATAAATGTTTACATAAGAAAATAAAAGCAATAACACGTTCCTTTACTTTTCACTTGATCATTTGCAGCAAAGGATGAATCTGCAGCTAGAAAATACTTCTAGCATTAACATTTGAAAATCTCATCCATTTCTGCTCGTCTTGGCTTTAATACAGTGAAGGGCTAATTTTTTTTTGATTAACTGATTAATATTTGGATAGGACCTGTGCTTTTTCCACTAAATTTGAATCAGGTGAAGCTAAAACGAGGCGGCTTGAGTAGTTCTTGGTAGAAGATGTTTACAGTTTTTTTTTTATCTTTAATGCAAAATGTTTATATTCTTGAATAGTTTTGGCTTAATTACTGCTCTGAATATGTTGTTCTTTCAGCTGATTACATTTTTGAGTCTGCATATACCTTATATAATGATTAATTGATTTGCTAAGTTAGTTGACGATTATTTCGATAACCGATTAATCGTGATTAATCGTTTCAGCCCTGCTTCCTGAGCTTGCTTTAGCATATTCTTCATTTGTTATAAACATCCCTTCTTTTTAAGGAGTCCTAAGGAAAAAGAAAAAATGTCTGGTTGGTGAAGCGGTGTATTAAAACTCTCCCTGGACTTATCAGAAGGTAGGCTGTCAGCTTCTGTAGAAAAAAAACAAGTGGAGAATGAACAAGAACTGACTCGCATCAAGTTTAGTATCTCGTTAAGGCTCCCCCGTGTTTTGAATACCTCTAAGATCTGTAAGATGTCTCTTTTTGCATGATGTGTTTGTGATTTGTTTTGGAGACCACGGTGAGGCGCATCTGCAGAGTGTTGTTTGCTTTCCACAGCCTCAACGACTCTCACTGCATTGTCATTTTCTAGCCTGAAAGATGTTAAGCTGCATGCAGCAGGTCCCCAAAGGCCCAGAAGTGTTCTATTATAACTGTGTTCAGGCTCCAGCAGAGGTGTGTTGGCATATTTGTGCTTCTTTCTCACACAATGTGCGGCTTTTGTCTGGTTTGTTTGTGTGCTGGGTCACAGAAAGAGGTGACAAAAATGAAAAATATGCTGAAAAGACAAAGGAGTTTTTATTTAAACCATATATTTAATGTTTGCTAAATTGTATTATTCAAAAGAGACCACGGAGTCTGAATTATATAAGAATAGCAGGTCAGTAAGGTGCTATTCTATCTCTCAGCTGCACAATTAAACATTTATTTCTTTTGTCTACTTTATATTGGATTACTTTCCAGGAATGCGCCGCATACCATTTCTAAATCAGAATAAATTGTTGACTGGAACCACAATAGTCCTTTGTGTTAAATGCAAATGTGTTCTTGATTCATGCTTCTGCTCTGATTAGTTTGTGCAAGTTTAACATTTTGACTTTACTGAATTACATCTCTTTATTGTTTTAAACTTGTAAAATAGTTTTTTCTTGTGTTGAGAAAATTGTCCCATGATTGAAGTGACCCAGAAGAATCTCAGTGGCAGCAGTGATAATATTCTGAATTCTTTAAATTCCTGGATATGTGGAAGAGGCGTTGGCTTTTTCTGCTGCTGCCAACAGAGGAAAAGCTGGAGCATCTGCCACTAAAGTAATGTCTGTTACACTTTTACGGTTTTTCTGTTACACAGGCGAAACATCTTCAATATAACAATATGTCCAGTTACTTTCATTTAAAACTCTAAAGATCTAAAAAAGTGGATTTTTTTCCCTACTAAAAGTTTTATAACAAAATGTGGATTTGTTGCAGCTGATGTCGTCATTGCAATTTTTAAAATATATTGCCTAATATATATTGCTACTTAAAAATGGATACAAAATTGTCTTGAATGTTATTGACGAAGGGAGGAAGGTGCAATACAATCACAGTACTGATGTAGACCATGTTTTTCTGAGCTCCACATTGATTTTAGCGTCAATTTAATAGCACATTGTGCCTTCTTATAGACAAACACTTGATCTGAAAAGACTATAAAGTGACAAAACTACACAGTAAAAATGCCAGTGTTGAATTAACACCCAAAAGTGTCTATATGTGTCCAAGTCAGTTGGTGTTAAATTCAACACTATAGATTGTCACATTAACATTACAACTGTGCTGGTGTTAAAATATATTAAAAGTAACACCAGTGTAGTGTTGATCACAAAACATAATGCACTGTTAAAAAAGTAAATAATTGACCCACAAGGTGTCAATATCAATCAAATCCAGTGGAAAATATTCAAAACGATACACAGAAATGGAAAGTTTAACTTTTCTTAAACCCATTTTAGTACTACTATATACCAATGTTAATTTAACAAAAAAATGAGTGGCAATCTTAACACTTTCAAAAGTGTTACTTTAACACCTGCTGACTTGGACGCATATATACACTTTTGGGTGTTAATTCAACACTGGAATTTTTACTATGTAGGGTTGTAGTAATCTATTATTTTAGTAATCGAGTATTCTATCAATTATTCTGGCAATTAATTGAGTAATCAATGGAAAGAAATGTAAAGTTTTTGGGAAGTCCTACCATAACAGCAGTATTAATACTGGATATCAGCACCTGCACAAATTTCATATTTTTGCATCCCTACATATTTACTTTTCTGTAGTTTAGATAATTAACCTGTAACATCAGTAGCTCACTTTTTAAGCTTACCTGGACAAAAATTATACACGAATCTGAATTTATTTTCAATTTAATAATAGAGGCAGGCTCACAGACATTTGTAAGAAGGTACTTCAGTTCTTAGTTTATGTATTCATCTTCAGTCAAGATGAACTCTCACTTTTCCCATTCATTTATAGCTTATAAATGAATGGGAATTTTAATAATTCCTCGAGGAATTTTAAAAATTCCTCGAGGAATTATTAAAATTCCTCGAGGAATTTTAATAATTGAAGAACTTGAATCGTTGACAAAACACATGAAGTGTATAAAGTTATATTTTGCTTTTCATAGAACAATTTTTTTTAAACGGCTCTACTTTATTTTCTTCAAGAACTTCCACTGTGTGATTGATTTTAGATCTTCTCTTTTTTAAATCTTTGTGGATTTCTGTTTTCTTTCCATGGTTTCATTCCATTTGCAAGTAAAGTCAAGGAGAAGAGTCAGAGTTTTGTACTGTTGTGCATTTTCCAATTTACCCCACAAATGGAGGTTAGTTCAGTTTTGAGTGCAGGTAAAGTTCAAGTTGCAGCAAATAAACGCTGCTTTGAAAAAGCCAAAAAGGTCACAAAGCTAAAGATTCATGTTTGAATGGAGCGTCGGCAGAAGTGCTGAACCGAATGATGATTTACCTTTTAAACTGCAACTGCGATTTATTTACTTTATATATTTTAACTTAACAACCATCAAATTGTATTTTTTCTGTATTTGTTTTTTTTATTTTTCTATTTTTGTATCCCTGCTTGTTTTCTTTCATGCTTAGTATGATGTGGTAAAACTACAACTTGAACTTTGCTTGCACTCCTAAAAGTAAGTTTGTTCCATGCAAAGTTGCATTAAAGTCCAATAAAAGTGTCATTAATGGACTTTTAATGAAACTTTGCATTAAAAGTGGTGTTATTTACCGAATGGCACAACATTCATGAAGACTCCTTCATGTTTACAACAGATGGTATGTCGTGTTTATGTCTTATGCACCCCTTCAAATAAAGTGTTCCTGTACGTTTTTATATCTGAAACCTTTTAGTGGAAGTAATGGAGACACAGTGAAAATATGTTTATTATAGTCACAGACGTGAATTCAGTTTCCCTGAAAAGCAGGCAGGAAGTGAATAAAGTGGCTTGAACAGCAGCGCATGCTTTTCCTTGTCCGTTTGTCAGGAATGGATGAATTCACATTCTGTTCTCTGCCATTTCCCCCCTGGGGGCCGAGGCCTGGTACCGCCGCTTGTTGCCTCATAGAAGTTTTACAAAGTGGAGCAGAGGTGAAAGGGAGCCAGGCTGGACTCGCTTCCTGCAACATGTTTTATTTGGTTTCTGGGTCAGTTCTTTCCAGCATACTCGTATCTAAAAATAAAGATTGCATTTAGCTCTCTGCAGGGCTGAAACTACAGAATAATCGTCGTCTTGAATTCCTCCACACAGTCCTGAGGGAAAAGGGATTAATTTGTTTAGACTGGAGGATCTGTGAGAGTTACGTTTTTCTTTTTCTGCTTTGGTTTTGCTTTTTTTTTTCTAGCTTTTGTCTAGAACATTGATTTAAAGCTCAGTGTAGACCTGGAGAAAATTTCCTCCCAACATTTTCACATAAAGCCTGCACAGTTTTCAAACAAAGCTTTCCTGATGACGAATTGGCAAATGTAAAAAGATCAATAAAAATTCCAATCCACGAGTTATGGTGTCAAACACCCGGCGGCTTGTTTTTGCCTGAAACACTCTTGTTTCCAACATTAACAATTAACAAAGCAGCTAAAACATTAACAAAATTAAGTTCCAAAGAACAAGGAAAAACATCAAATTAATGTCCGTATTGCTGGATGAAAGAAGGAGCTCAAGGTGGTTTCCTTCCAGAACGGAAACCATCGAGTGCATAGCGTTCCGAATCGGCGCCAAATTTCCAGGAACGGCAGGCACAGGAAAAATTTGGTTGGATTATTTCTGCATGTTTCCGCAGGTTAAAGGGATTTCGCCATAGCTGTTACCAAAACACCTGCTGGATTTGAATTGCAAACACATGCAGTGTTTTGCATAAGAATATACAGAAGTGGTTTTCTCTCACTCTGATTAACAACTAAAGGCATCAAACGAGATGAAATCCAGTATTTTCACTCACACTGGAAAAACACCAAATCTTACAAAGTATTTTTAATCTCGTTTCTAGCGCAAATATCTTGAAATAAGTCAAAACTAACTCACGAGTGTCTCTTTAGCAAGATATAGAGGCTTGTTTTAAGTCAGTAATTCCTTAATATTGATGAAAAAGTTCTAGTTCTATTGGCAGAAATATTTATTTCTGACGAGACAATTTCCCCATGTTATAAGTTAATTTATCTGCCAGTAAGTACTTTTTTTATTAATATTGAGAAATTATTTACAAGTCTCTATAGCTTGCTGATAAGTTACTTTTAAATTAGTTTTGTCTTATTTGACGTTTATTAAGCTATTTGTACTAGAAACTAGACAAGAAATACTTGGTAAGATTTGGTGTTTTTGCCGTGAAACTCTCCCACTTTTGTAACTGGATCAGTAAAAACTGTCACATAGTTGCTGTTCCTGGAAGCTGTGCAGAGATCCTGAAGTTTAGGCTCTCGACGGTTTCCTTTTTGGGTTAAGAGAAACTTCCCTTCAGTGGGAAATGATGTGAAGTGGAGCCCTGGGACGTTTCTTCGTCCTCGTCTTTCTTCTTCTCTCTGTGTGGGAAAATCTCTCTCTGCTAACACAAACCTCGCTCTCCATTAGCGATGAGGGAGAAATCACATGCTGATGGCTTTCCTCGCATCATTTACAGCAGTTTCCGTACTCAATCTTCATGGTTACGGCATCTTGTTATGCAATTGATTGTAACAAGGGCTTTATTTGCCTACCGTACCTCGAGTGAAGCCGAGGTTTCCCCGGTTTAAAAGGAAAAAAGCAGGCCTACACATCTGCTGGCTCTTGAGAACAATGTAAACACTGCAGAGTCGAATGTAATTGCAAGAGCTTTTAGCATTATGTATTGACATTTTGATAAACATAAAAGGTTGTTAGGGTGCAATACAGGCACATAGCAACACACAAAATGGTTTTTAACTCCGGTTCTCAGCAAATCCAGCATGTTTTATGAAAAACCACAGCATCTGCTACTCTGGATATTTTTATTTTCCTTATTACAGTGAAAAGTTATTTGGCCAGCCGCCAATTGTACAAGTTAAAATGATGAAAGGCCTCAGCTATGAGAGAAAAAATGAGAAAATAGACGTTGCAGGTGCGTGAGAGACAGAATTGTTGCTCCCATCGTAATTTCCAAACGCATTCTTAAATAATTTGACAATGTGATTTTTCTGGATACTTTTTCTCGGTTTGTCTCTCATAGTTGAGATTTTTCAGTTACAGGCCTCTCATCTTTATAAGTGGACAACTTGCACAGACAAAACTCTTTTGTTTTGTATATTTTAAATTCTGTTTTTATAATTGTTATATTAACACCAAGCAGTTTTCCAGTCTGTCAATCTGTTTACTGGCAAAGGGAATAAAGTGATTCTGATTCTGAACTGCATGCACAGTTTAAGCAAATCCTACAAACGTTTTGGAATTATTTCATCTTCCAGGTTCGGCTTTCTAAATTTCAAAATTCAACCGAGTTGCAGTGATTGGTCAGAAAAGAAGAAAAAACTAGGGCTGTGTAATAACATCGATTTTGCGATATATATCGATATTTTCTTTCCTAGAAAAAAATCGACATTCATCTGCAAGTATCGTAACGTCCAACTGTCACCTTGTTCACTCACTGCTTGCTTCACCAGGTCATCAGGCTTAGAGTGATTCCTTCAGATGTTCAGGTTAAAAAGGTATCAAACTATTCAGAGCAGGAACTTGGTTCACTTTATTTACTTTACTAATGCATGTCAGCTACAGTTTGGACTGTTTCAACTAAAAGAAACATGTTTTCTCACCACTTTGATTCATTTTGTCCAGCTGTCCACTTTAAGTCTGTGTCCAACCAGAATCAGTTGTCAGTTAAATTAATTCAATCCAACTCTATAACAGTCACAAAATATCACCAAAATCACTCTGTCCCTCTAAAATCTGTCAGAAAATCGCAAAAGTGTATTGAATTGTATCATTTGCTGAATATTGCAATATGTATCGTATCTTGAGAAGAATATTGTGTATCGTATTGTGAGATTATTGTATCACTACAGCCCTTGAAAATACTGAAAACATTTAGTGATTGGTTGACGTGTCTCAGTAAGCAGAAAATCAGTGAATTATAAAATTAAAATGTTTTTTCTCTTTTCTCTCCCTTTCTACCAAAAACTGGTTAGTAAAAATCTTGAATCTGGCTCTTTGGTCTCAACTCTTTTTGTAGGGAAAGTTCATAATTCATTTTTGTTTGTTTATTTTAGATATTTAAAATGTTTTTCAGCTCCTGTGTTAAATGTTCGTCAGAATTTAAAGTTTATAGATGAGTATGTGTTCTTGCATTATTACAGTTATCATTATAGTACTTAAAAATGGTCTCAAAACAATATTATCGATTATCAATTCATTGTCCAGCAAATTGCGTTATTGTGACAGGAAGTGATTGGTCAGATTTGGGAAAATTGCTTGTAATAGTGCAACATTTGAACTTCCTATAGAGACAGATGTACCAGGCAGTTTCACTAAATATCAGGTTTTGTTGCTTTCAGAAAGTTTGAGCTTCTTCACAAACATCAGTCGGTGTTTGTCATTTATGCGTCTGGATAAAAATGAATTGCAGGAGGTGACCAGGCAAATATTCAATCAGTTTCCAGCTTGGTGTTGTGTGACCAAAATATGAATCAGCAGCTCTGAACCTGAATTTAAATCCCTCCTTCTGTCCCAGAAAAGAATGTAATCCTCCTTTCAGGGGAAATGAGTGAGTCACTTCTAGGTGAGAAGGTTAAGCAACCCAGAGACTTCCTCTCTAGTGTCTGGAAGCTTTTTAAACGATGAAAATGTAGCCCGGCCATAAAGTGAAATACTTCTTCATTTTCAACAATTGAGTCCATTTTTGTTGCTGTGTTCAGCTGGTAAGTATTAAAATTGTCAGTATTTCCAATTGGATTAATATTCCTCACATCCTCTTTGGTCGTAATTACAAATCAGATCAACCTGTTTGTTAAAAACATTAAGGACTTTTAAAGCATCTCCAGTAAATAACTGTAATAACTCCCATTAGTGGCATATTTAGCTTTTAGGCAGGTTTAGCTTTTCAACAGCTGCATTTTATTAATAAATATGTACAATCTTTTTCCTTGAGGGACAAATAAAGCTCATTAAATCGTTTAGAAACCAGTTGGCAAAAACAGACAGGTGTGAAAATCCATTTTGAAGAGATTAAAGTGTTTTTGATGAGCTCAAAAAAAGGTTTTGCTCAAAGCAAAACCTTTTTATTTTAATCTGTATCCAACAAATGCAGATTAAATCATTTTTGCAGATCTTATGGGGTGCGGGGGGGGGGGGGGACTTTTGTTTTCAGATCTATTTTTTTAAATATTAATTTTAAAATGGATTCATCGCCCTGGTAACAGGAGATGGTATCTTAACTCTCTCCTAAATATATAACTGTAAGGTCAAAGGTTAATAATTTTACTCCAATATACTATGATCTAATTTAAATGTCCTGCTGCAGCGTTGAGATCATCTGCGGTTCAGCAGAAAGCTTTGAAATTCAAACAGGAAGCAGGTTCTCGTTTTGGCCTCTGATGATCAGTCCCTCATCATCAGCCTCATCTTTCTCCCCAGCTTTACAAAAAACTGCCTCCATTTCCATTTTCATTAGCAGCTAAGTGGGCAGAGAACCGGATAGAAAGGACTTTTAAGGTCTGCGGTTCAGCGCAGTGATGTGGCTTGTGTTTTCTCTGAACGATCAGATCTGTGTATCAGGACGCCCATTCTCTGATTAAAACCAAGTTGGCTTCAACCTTAATCCTCTCTGGGAACAATTAATGATTAACATCGTCTTTTGGCTCAAAGCAGTCACAATCAGAACTGGACTGGAGACGGGATTTCATCAGAAAACTCCAAGTTGAAACAGTTTCACCTCTCATCTTCCTCAAAACCTCGATAATCCTGAACAAGCGCGTAAAAAAAGGTCGTTTATCTTCGCCCGTAAGCCGCCTTATGCAGACAAGATGCGACTGAATGCCAACAAGCAGCACAGGTTGCCTGCTGAATAAAAGATAAGCTTGTCTCACTTCTCCGCTGGCAGCTAACCCCATCAATATTACATCTGAAGGGGAGTATTGCAAACAAGCTGTTGAGACAGAAACGATGCCATAAACTCGGCTTTATTTTCACTCGGAAAACAAAACGCAGCAAAAACTGAGGGGGGAAACTTTCTTATGCACTGGAAAATGTTTCCTGTTGAGACGAAACAGATGCAAACGATGAAAATCTGAATTTCTCAGCCAGAACTACAACAAATGTGATGTGATAACGCTGCTGGTGCATTTTTAATAAAGAGATGGAAAATCACAAACTGACATCATAACTCTGAAACAGACATTTCTGAGTCTTGAGTCATTTGTAACTTTGTAACATCTGTTTAAAAAGATGCTGAGCAAATAAATTATTTAATGAGATCATTCTAACGGTGTGCATTTATTGTATCGTTTATTATTTACCCTGGTAAATTTCAATTTATCGTTGTCTCAATAAAATCCAATTGGCGATTTTAGAAAACCTTTAAAACTGTCCGCATTGTTGAGCTGAATCACGTGTAAATTCTCCTAAAAAAGTTTTATCATGTCTGTTTTTCAGTCAAAATAATTGCTACTAATTGGTTTTACACCAGTTAATGAAACTAAATCAGACCCACTGGCAGGAATCTGAGCGACTGCCGTCTTTAATGACTTTAAAGAAAAATAATTGAGAGGTTTGACCAAACATAAGCCATGTGATTTTCTTCCCCCACCGTCAACTGATTCAGTTTTTCACCATTTATAGGAGGAGAATATTCTTGATTTCATGGAGAAGAACTGAAGATCTCTCATGGAGGGATTTGGCTGCACAGCCTCTAATTATTCCTGGAGAGCAGCCGTGATTGCTCAGCAGAGCTGAATGCATGCCAGTAAAACATCAGAACCACCAACATAATGTTGACAGAAGGCTGCATAAAGCCTTCAGCAGAGTAACGGGTCACATCTCCTCCTCTCAGCTGATGCTGGAGTCAAAAACAGACCAGCAATGTGACTCATTTTGGTGATTTCCAATCTCTGCAGGAATTTGTCAAAGGTTTTTCTTGGTAATGGAAAAATGAAGAGATTAAATGCAGAAAAGGTAAAAGAGAGAGAGAGATGGATTTGTTTTAGACTTCTCTGGAGACGATTAACTCCTTCAATCGTCATCTAGAAGCCAGTAATACTGGCTAGTACTTGATTATTTTAATGATGATGTGTCCTGGAGTTGTGAAAAGCTAACTTTACATTTCCATTGAATTGAAAAGGCATTCTGGTTGCGTGGCTCTTTTTCTACACGGTTACAGGTTGTAATCCGACTTAAATTGACCTGAAGTGGCTCTGCTCTAAAAAAATATCCGCTGAATTTGTGCCAGAAGGAGCTGGAGAGTTGGAAACTGGCTCCTTTGACTTTGTAGGAGCGTAACAGTGCGAGTTTGTTGAGATCATCCACCTCTCTGCTTTATGGATGCAACTAATGACCACCAGCATGCTTATTTTACAAGTTAGTAAGCATTTAACCTCTAATATGTTTAATTAAAGAAGAGAGTCAAACTGTTCCATGTGTTTTTATTTACGACCTCATTAACTCCATGATCCTAATCCGATGCTTTTTCCAGAGGAGACTGCTTTGCTGACAATGGATATTTAGTTTTTTCCCCCAGAGTGAGAACTCTTCGTCCTTTTACCAGAATCCTGCTGGTGACACGTGGCAGAAGATGGGGAAATCTCACTGCACTGTCTATAAATATATGCATTTATAGACAGGATATATGAAACGTAGAACTGAGCCGATCAGCATTGGTGTTACAGTCAATTAGAAAATTGCATGGACTCCTAATGTTACACTTGCACCTGTTTTTCATCATTAGACATAGCTGTTGTGGAGATGACAGATGCTTTCCGCCAGCCCTCGCTCTTCTACCATCTGGGAGTCAGAGAGAGCTTCAGCATGGCCAACAACATCATCCTGTACTGCGACACTAACTCCGAGTCTCTCCAGTCTCTGCAGGTAAGCCGGCCTTACTGTCTGCAACGACCATTAAAAACTACATCCAGGTTCAGGCTGCAGGTTGAGAACAACATGCATGTGGCACAGATACAATAAAATACTTAGTTAATTCACTGTTTTATTTATTGTAGGGCTGAAGCTAACAGTTATTTTTGTATTCTGGTTATTAACCAGATTTTTAAATATTTGGTAAATTCTTAATCCAAGCCTTTTTCTATCCAATTTTAGATGCATTAAAAGATGCAAATACACAAATAATTAAATTCTTTTTTTAAAAATCTGAAAATAGACATTTTATTGCCTAAAATGCAGCAACATGTTTGTAGCAAACGATGCATTTGCAACTAAAGAATAAAATTTATGCTTGACTTTGTAGCAATAGATTGTAGGACTGATTTTTGGATTAACCAGTTAATAATCATATTACTTTATTCTGACATTATGATGACTTTATTCTTTATTGTTATAATATTACAACTTTATTCTCATTCTTTTGACTTTATTCTTGTACGGGTTTATTCTCATATTTTTTTATTTTCTTGCACATGGATGGTTTTAAAGTGAAATAATTAAACTTTAATTTAGCTGATCAGCCGCTAATCTCTTTACTCACATTTTAATATCTTCAATTTTCTGCAGCTTCTGCTGTGATTTTTATTTCTTTCATTTGACCTGGACAGGTTCCTGCCTGAAGTTTTTATTCAGAGAGAAAATATGGTCGTTTGCATTAAGTTTGAACTTTTTCTCACATTTTGTCACTTTAGAACCACAAACTCTAATAGTTCTTGCTACAAACCAACAGAGAAGGAAATTACTGTGAAAACAGAAACAGTAGCTTCATTAACCCTCCAACTATAAACATACAACCAAAACTATGATGGAGTAGTTTAGTTCTAAGGGTTTTTTGTGGCCTAGTCAAAGTCCAAACCCAATTCCAACTGAGAATCTGTGTTAAGACCCAAAATCTGCTTAGCACAGATTCTCTCACATTTTTCTTTTGCTCTTGTTTCAGGAGATGATTTGCCAGTTTGACTGAGATTAAGTTATTTCTGCGCATGTTTAATCCAGAAGATTAAACATGTTTTTATGTTTCAGTAGAATAAATGTGACAATGATGAGCCACTCCAGGGTATTTTTTAATCTCTGATTAGTTGTGTTGGAGCATGATGATTAAAATGAGCTGTTTTCAAACATCTGTTGCACTTGTTAACACAAGGAGATGATACGTTTGTGCCAAAATTATCTTTAGACATGAAAATAGCACAATGCTGTTATTTAATGTTGAAAATTACTGGAAGAATAATTCAGAATAGTAATTTTTCCAAAGGGAAAACTCAAATATGCATGCTAGAGGGATCCGTCGTAACATTTCATACTGGGGAACGTTTAGTTCAGCATTTAATTTAGCATATGGGGCCGCTATTTGTTATATTTTTAAACTAACAGCTTTGATTGGTTTAACTCAGCAGGTGTGATAGCAGTAAATTATCCCTGGGAGAAAATGTTCCTGTCCAGCCTCTAAACATATTTTCTTTGCTCTTATTACAGGAGATAATTTGCCAGAAGAACACTGTAAGTACACAAAGCTTTTTCCCCCCGTCTCCTTCGTTTTTCACACTTTACTCACCCGTTTCTCACACATATTATGTTGTGTAAAGAACATGCTGGTTTACGAACGGAGCATCGAAAGCCTTATGCTTCTGTTCTCAGCGTTATAAAGGTTTGCACTCTTGCAGCAAACTGTGGTTGAGGAGCTGTGATAATTGTTTGGTTAAATATAAAAAAAGTCTCTTCTTTCACTTTGAAGATGTTTTTTCCCCACATGACAGCTGCTTTGTGTGACTCACCACACATGGTGCCTGAAACAGCTCAGGCACTTTGAGAATTTGGTTTGCAAAAAACGGCAGCAGCATTCAAATAAGGTGGTTCCTTAAAACTGAGGAAATCCTGTTTTTGAATGGCAGATTTTGTGCAGAGGACTGTAACCTCTGCACAAAATCTCATTTGTATACAGATTCTGATGCAGATATATCTTTTACCTTTATCGCTGTTTGCAAAAACCGAGGCAACAGATAAAGCTTTGCTACAGTAACACATGTTGCCTGGTAAATGTTGGCTGAGGTGTTCAGGGGACAGAGTTGACCCTGCCCTGCATGAGACGCTCTGTTCTCCGACTCCTGCAGAGTGAAAAGTGTTGATTATCTCAGAATCAGAGTGTGAACTCATTCATGTCACCCACTGTCATTTGTTCTTCCTACTTCCTGTAAGACGCCGGCCTCTGAACTCCAGCGACCCCCTCTTATCTCATCCTGCTGCTCATAAGAACACAGTTAACATGCAATACTGTAGCAGCAGACATGGACGCTTTCACTGCAGAAAAACCAAATGACACCAAGTGGTTTTGGTGTGGCTTCTAGTGCAAATATCTTGGTACACTTGAAATAAGTCAAAACTAACTTATAAGTAACTTATAGGTTACTTAAAAAAATAACTTGTTATAAATTAATCTGTCAGTGGAATATTAATGAATTATTTACTTAAAACCAGCTCCTGTTTCTTGCTGAAACGTTTCTTGTAAGTTAGTTTTGTCTTATTTTAAGTGAAGTAAGATATTTGCACCAGAAACTAAACCAAAATATTTGGTAAAATTTTGTTTTTCGAGTGTTATCTTTCAAATTTTTTTTGCACACTCGTCGCATATAACATCGACAGTGAATCAACTTTTTAATATAATTTTTGTTATATTTCTTTCCAGAATAAAAACCTTTCATAGAATTAAAAAGGTGATCCGTCCTTGTCTGAGTGCAACCAGCCACAAAACACAGCTGCATGATTTTACAGTGATTTATTTTCAAGATGTTTTTTATTTTCAAATTCATTCTTAAGACGTTTTCACACCTGATTGTCCAGTTGACTGTCCAAAATTGCCCAAAATCGCAATATTTGTTACATTTTCACGCTGCACTGTCAAATGATCCAAACTAACTGTAAAGAAGGGATTCTCTGAGTTAACAGGCTGTTCACATATCTTCAATGCACGTATCTAAAATTAATGAATTCATTAGAAAATATGTAAGTTCACTTTAAATATGTTAAAATTGACAGGACAATTTTATCGTATATATTCTATGTCAGGGCTGCTCATTACGTCGATCGCGGAAAGGTTTTGAGTCGATCTCGGCAGCAGGTGACAAACTGATCGCCGCCATGACGCTGAGACCAGCACTTCCTCTTCTGATAGGCTTATCAAAATATTCACTAAGATCCTAAACGTTTTTAGCTTCATTAAAAAATAATAATTATAAAACACTCAATGAAACATGTTAAAATTAATCATCTCAGTAATTATTGTTTCAACAAGGTGTTGAGTGTTCAGTGCCTTTCGGTTTCATTATCAAAAAAAAGCGACTCAAAGACCGACAGAGATCAGAGCAGGAGTTTAAATCAGCCACTCAACCACCGCTGTGTTCATGAGAGGCTTATTAATAATAATCAAGAAATAAATATCCTGGAAACCTGATATGGTAACGACTGAATGTTGTGTTTTAAATGTAATCTTTGCTCGGCTTGCAGGGCGCAGGCGGTTGCCACGGCAACGGGTGTTTGCAGTTTCTGCTATAACTGATGTATATTCGCATTTAAAATAAGTCAATAGAGTTTAATTTGCAATTTTTGTGTCTTTGTGTCATGAGGTAGATCTCAGGCGGCTGGTGAGAGAAAAAGTAGACCTTGGTCTCAAAACGTTTGGCCACCCCTGATCTATGTAGTTTTATTTTTCTTGTGGGACAAATGAACCATTGCTAGCTAGCTTGGTAACGTTTATCGGTCTACCATTGGTAGATGCAAAAAATGTCTTAAAGGTGGATTATTGAACAGGTTAGAATAAGTTTATGCACAATACAAAACAGTCTTTTTTAATCTTATTCCTTTCAGAATTAGCTTTTTTAGTGCCTTTTATCACTTTAAATCCTAATAAGCTGCCTGCCTCCATGCATTGTTCCACACCCAATAGAACGTCTCTTTACTTATTTATTTATTTTTCTTCCGTCACCTTTAATACGGCTCATACTGCTGTGTGCTCCCCCACAAAATGTTCGCTCCTGGTCACGCCCCCTAACTCAACGTTTTGACTCGCATGTGAAAATGACTCCAAAGATATGCACAACTACACAACTGTACATCTTTGAAAAGCAGAAGTACCGCTTCCTGCACAACTAACAAGAATGCAGCAAGTTGTTTCTGGATTGGAAGTCAACAAAAAAAACTCTTGTCTTTTCCAGCAGCCATTGTACAGCGCATTCAACTGTAAAAACCAGCTGACCAAACATGCTGGAGCTCAGCTTGGGTTTCTTGGAAACGAGCAACCCAAGCAAGTTTTTTGAAACTGCTCATTTTCCAGACACCAAAAGATATTAACTTATTAAAGAAAACAAAACTGACTCAGTGTTTTTTTGTAGCATCTTGGCTGTTTTTAGAAGCAGTTGAGACTCAAATGGAAGATGTGAATTTTGCATAATTTATTCCCTTTTGGTGAAAGCTGCAGAAACGCTGGTTGACAACAGAATCTGTTTGATTACACTGCAGCAGCAGGTTTCAACCTGGCCATTCAGGATGAGCCGCTAAAGTGACGAGCTAACAAATAGAGCAACTCGTCGTCAGCCCCAGGCCAAAAGTCTGTTTCACCTCGGTGAGCTTTTACCTGTAAACGACTCGTTCAGGTTCCCGTCAGATGAGCTGCAGCTGTTCTGAAACATTCAGGAGCTCCTGGAAACAAACCTGCCATTTGATTCCTGTGACGGCATGAATCATACACAGACAGTAGAGCTAAAGATAGCGGCGGTGTTTTGCAGCATGCTTTAGTTAAGAGAACCAGGGGTCCAGGGTGTTATTGTTTTTTTCAGAGAGTTGATGTCATTATCCTCTGTTGCACAGGAGGAAGTTGTTATCCCTTGATAGATTTCATCGCTGCTCTGTGCCGTCTTTCACTTCCTTTTCAGTGGCAGTGAAGGCATCAGCTAAAAGGCTGAAAACATGATAGATTGTTAGTCAGGAAGCAGCTGCGTTTCAGCTTCTGATGCTCATCTAACAGGTTTTTTTTTCTTTTTGAAAACATTGCAAGGTTTTCTTTTTGTGTTTTGGCTGTGTGCACATACTACACCATTTCCTCTTTCTTTAATTAGCAGCAAAAAGGCCACCAGAGCTTTATCATTACAGCCAAACCACAGATGTCTACAAATGGGATGTAAATAAATAGCAGAAATAAGACATGAAGCAGCAGAAATAAGACATGAAGCAAAATAAAAGCCAAAGATAGAGGAAAGTGATGGTGTATGCAAAGGTTTGCAGCTGGTCAGCATTAAATTTCACTGTAATTTTTCATTGGACTGGAGGAAAATGCTAAATCCATCAAAGTGCATACCTGTCAGTGTTTGTAGAATAAGAAATCAGCTTTTAATGGCGTCATTGTTGCTGTTCTCTCATAGCTGCTGTGTGTTTATTCTGACTTATTCACACTAATGTTTTGTGAAATAAAAAGCCTTAAGCAGAGGAAGCAGCTTAAACTTCCTCTGAAACTCTGCTTCCCATCTATTTACAGTAACAAGCTTTCCAGTTTATTCTCCATCAAGTTAGTTTTGATGGGAATTCAGCAATAAATTTAGTTATTTGTTCATACATATATGAATGAAACAAAATATTGTAACTGAAGTTTAGAACATTTCCAGATTTCAGAGCAGATGAGGAACATTAAATGCAAAAGAGCAGCTTTTTGATGCACATCTAGCTAAAACTCAGTCATCGTTATTGTGTATGGATATTTATGTAGCGCAGATTATGACGAAGTAAAACCAGCAGGTACTCTGAACAGAAAACGGATTGGTTCTTTAATAGAAAACTCTTTCTAACCAGGATGTGTTGATTAGTATTAGCCAGACGTAAAATGATGGAGCGAGCACTTTAACTTTCCTCACTAAAAACAAGATGGTTTCCCAACCAGAAGATATTTTTTTTACTCCATTTGTTACTTTTTGTGTTCTGTATGTTGGTACAAAATGTCTGCTGATGTGTGCAGATTTCTTGATTAAATAAAACCAATTTCTCCAAATGTTGCCAAAACATGTTTACAAATGTTGAGAAGAGGGATACATTTCTCTGTTTCTCAATTTACGTAAGATTATTTAATTTTCCATACAAGTTGCTTTTGTGTAGCATTAAAACAAAAGTTACTTTTCTATCAGATAATTACCTCTAAGCTTAAGATTGAAACATTCTGATGGCATTACTGTAGTGCAGTTGAATTCCTGTAAATGGTGCACAGACTGATGGTTTTACCATAAAGTATAACATATGAAATATTTGGTGACGCAGCTGTTGGGAGAAATGGGAGTTCATCATTGTGTCACACATTCTGTCTAACTGAAGGTTGCAAATCAGATGTTTAGTGATTTGAACTATTTAAAACTGACATCTTTTGTTCAGGTCTTCATGGATCTTAGCTGTTGATGGAAAACTGTGGTCACAAACTGCTATAAACACCGAGATCCACTGTAATTTTTGTCGAGCCATTTTCCACCACTTCAGAAAAATTACAGTAAAAATGAGCTTTTAAAAAAAAGCCTCAGTTAGGATGGCGGTTTGTAGGATCTCCAGACTTTTGCTCCTCACTGGATAAATTTGCTGTCAGTACTTTTTTCCTGGATGAGCGCTGTCTTGTACTAGGTTTGGTGTCTTTTGTCACATGAATTCATCACGTTTTTCAAATATCATGCATGATTTCTCATTTAAATGACTATAAGTATTGTAAGATGCAAACCCAAACATGAACGAAAACGAAAAGCTGTAATGACAATTAGATATTTACTTTAATAGAAATAATCACCGTAACTGCCATAAAACACTTGAAAAAGTCCAAACAAGGTTTAGCATAATATGCATTTAAAATTAATATTTAAATGTGTAAATTTCTTTGAAAAATGAGAATATTTTGTGAATGAAACTAAGAATCCATTCACACCAGTCCTGTTTAGTCCACTTTAATCCAACTCTCAGTATTTTCAAGACAAACAAACTATAAACTCTGATATGGACCAAAAAACAAACTCTGGTTTACATTTTGTTTCAGTTGAAGTGAAATCTGGTGGCATATGTGAACGCCAAGCAGACCGGAGACTCCTCCAAAAGCAGGAAGTGAACTATAGCGCAGGGTTTTCTGGGTAAATGCAACCAAAACAAACATGTGTTTAGCGCTAGCGGGAGAAACGACTCATTGCCTTTTACCAAAGATAATCTTAAATTACCCCATTTTTACTCCATTTTTGTTTACACTTTGTAAACAAAAGTTTACAAAGCCTCTTCTTCTGAGGTTTTAATGTCCTTTCCTTTAGTAGTTCTTGGTGTAGCGCCCCCACAGGCGAGGAGGTGAACAGGTTTTTCAAAGGGTTTGGATCGTTTGATGCAATGCAGATGTGAAAGAGAAACAGACCAGCTGAAAACGAAACAAAAGTTGCAATTTTGATCCCCAGTTGTACCAAATCTACCTGACTGTCAGGTGTGAAAACACCGTAGATGGAAAAAACGGCAAGTCTCAACTGTTTTTAATGTAAAGTGAGAAGTAAATGTATAGACGATTACGCTGCTTTACTGGTTACTCCAGCAACATTCAATGTTTGTGTTTTCCATCCACAGACATGTTCAGCCAACTACACCTTCATCCCGTACATGGTCACACCTCACAACAAGGTGTACTGCTGCGAGAGCAGCCTGATGAAGGGCCTGACGGAGCTGATGCAGCCCAGCTTCGAGATGCTGCTGGGGCCCATCTGCATGCCGCTGCTGGACCGCTTCATTCAGCTGCTCAAAGTGTCACAGGCCAACTCTCAGTGAGTGCCTTCCTGCAGTGTGTGTGTGTCATCAGTGACCGTCCCGTGGCTGTGAATCTTTCATTTTGGTCATGTTGCAAAGATTTTGTAACCTAATAAAAAGTCTTTCGCCACTGCGGCTCATAAGAAGGGATGTTGAATGAACAAACATCCTGTTTTTGGCTGTTCTGCAGAGGAAGAACTCTGTTTACGGACCATTTTTATTGACACAGCGAAGGGTCTAAGCAGAAATGGCAAAGCTGTAAAATGCATGTTCATCATTTAGATGGAAATGTCTTCCTATTCCAGGGAAAGATGGTGATCATAGACCATTTTACACTGTGGATCAGGGTGGTCTCAAAAGCTGTAAAGTCACAATAGAAATCATTTTAAAGTGTGCTATGTTCCTGTAATTAGTCAGTACTTTGCTGAACCACATTTTTGATGTGAGGTTACCAGTTTTAGACATTATATCTCAAGTTGGATCAACAAGATCTGTGAAGATCAATGTTCAGTTTATGCCACAGGTAAAAATTAAGTTAGGTCTTCCTCTTAACTGGCCCATTCTAATATTTGTGTATCGTTTAATTAAAACCAGGTGTGTCCAGCTACCTAAGCTGGCGTTATTCATGTTTGAGATTGCTCAAAATATTTTACTGTTTCCCAAAAGTTGAAGAAATACCAATACTTTTCTGTCTGTTAAATTTAACTTTAGGAGGAGGATGCCATATATTTATTTACTTTCTACCCAGTTTGAGGAAACCTTGTGGTAGTTTGAGTAAGAGGAAGTTAAAGTTTGGACTTCCGCTGAAGGTTGTATAGCATTGTTATAGCTTTAAAAAAAAGGGGATTTTTGACATTTAAAATGTTTGTCATTATTTTAGTAAATTAAAGTGTTTAAAAACTGTAGTTTTTGTCTTTTAAATGGGACCTATTATTCAAAATTCACATTTTTGTGGTTCTATAGCCACAAAAATGTGGTTATAGAACCACATTTTTTTTATTTTTAAGTTTTTATTTACTTAAAAATAAAAAACACCTAGGTATTTTTAGTAATAAGTAAATGTTTTTACGCATTTCAAAAATGGCCTGATTGTTAAGTCTCATAGTCCACCAGCACTGCAGGTTACCTAGCAACCTCAGCAGGGCCCAGCCCGTCACCTAGCAACCCCAGGAGAATTCCAACACAGTTTAGGAGGGAGGTTATATGGATTTAAAGTGACGGAGACCCTAAAATGGCTAAAACAGCTCATTGTGAAAGGAATTCAAAACCAGACTTACCTAAAAATGATTTGGCAAAAAAAACCCAAAAAAAACGTGAAGACCTATCATAAGCATTCATGGGTCACCTTGGCTTTAATAAATGAAATTATATATTTTTATTAACTCATATTAACTCGGTCTGATATAAAAATGTCTCAACATAAATCTGATTGTTTTTTTCTAACTAAATGTATCGTTTTTGTCCTGCAGCCAGTATTTCAGAGAGACCATTCTGAACGAGATCCGTAAAGCTCGGGAACTTTACACCGGCGTGGAGCTGTCAGCCGAACTGAGCCGAATTCAGCAGAGGCTGGACAACGTGGAGTGTCTTTCAGTGGACGTGGTCATCAACCTGCTGCTGACATACAGGGACATCCAGGTGAGCACTGAGCAATGAAAAACAACATGGGGGCATGTTGTTCTGAGCAGCAAACAGCAAAAAAGACAAGATATTTGCCTCCTACCTTAGGACAGACACCACACTAAGTTAGAAAATGTTTAATGCTCTGTGTCAGACTTGTCTCCAGATTGTACTGTTGCCATGTTTACCCATATCTCTGTGACAGTCGAGCTGCGATTGACTAAAACACTCAGTGACGGGATGGCAGCAGTCAGAAATGTCTCCAAGTGTTCAAACTCGAGTTCTTAACTAAAAAAATAGTGAAAAGTATTTTGTCTGGCACAGTGTATGAACAAGTAAAATGTTTATTTGCTGCACCTGTAGAGGTTTTAGGAAATCTCTCTCCAGACACGATAAACGTTTTCCAGGTGCACAAATAAAAATAAGCACCAGGAAATTTACTGAAAGTCAGATTCAGTTTTATATAAAACAAATGAGTCAGTAAGATACCAGATAAAGTTGTTTATGACAGATGATAGTTAAACACAATCCATGACATAATTGGTGCGCGTCCCTATTAGATACTCCATTATTTATAGACGGTTCCCACAAGACCGGGCCAGAAGCAAGTCATCCCAGAAATCTGCCATCTTGGTAGGCAACTGTTAAACTGCGCTACATATTAGCAGCATTAGCAAGACTTGAATTAGCTCAACTGTTTTCTGCTCTTTAGTAGAAACAGTTCAGTATCTAGAAATAGCTCTTTTGAAAAATAACGAAAGAGTTAATTGTATTTTTGTTGATGATAAATGTCCGAATGTTTGTTTGTAATATAAATACATTGTTTAATCTACTACTCATTGGTAATAGTCGATTACTAAAACAACCATTAGCTGCAGCCCCATTTAGCAGAAAATCAACAACAACAAAACCTCTAAGATGATCTTAATGTCGCATTTAAGAGGAAAGTAAACTCAGACTGAAGGTAGATGTTTGGAAAAGGTCACCTCAGCCACTTTCATCCCTTCAGAGGATCGTTTTCTCCTCAGACACAAGTCGTCCCAAACCACCTGCGGAGAGCTTGTGGCGCATCTCTTGTGCCGCTCATTTTAAAACTTCCATTTTTCCCCCCATCTTTCATCTCTGCTTTGTGGAGCATTCATTGTCCACATCCTGCTGCTCACCAAAAGCATCGCACAGCCTCATGAATCTTTCATTAGGACAACAAGCATACAGGATGTCGTGAATTATTCAGCAGGCAGTGGCTGGACTGAATATATAGGCAAATATAAGGAACAAAAATATGATGAAGAGCCCATTCATTTACTGGCATGCGTTCGCTGCTCGAGAGAGTGGAGTGTCTGCATGAATACGGTGGCATGAGAAGATTAATATCTTGCTGAAGTCAGAGTTTTGCAGGAGCTGCTTCTGTTCCCACAATCTTTATGTCAACAGTAAGGGTGCAGCAGAAACTGAACTGCATTGTTTTATTTGCCTTCCAGGATTATGAGTCCATTGTGAAGCTGGTTGAAACTCTCGAGAAGCTGCCGACCTTTGACCCCATGGCTCATCCACACGTGAAGTTTCACTATGCCTTTGCACTGAACCGGTAAGATGGAAAACATAAAGCATTCTGCTTTACAGCCTGCTGATCTGCCAAACCTGAAGGCTTGAATTATTAGATATTACACACAGGAAACTATTTACCACATGGAAACTTTTCTAGAAGAAAGCATCTTGGTTCATGACCTCTGAGCGGCATTGTAATTAAAAAAATAAAATTTAAAAGTAAGGGCAAACTCAGAACATTTTTGATTAATCTAAGACATATTCAGGGTTTTTTTTGGGGGTGGGGGGTTAGCAAATTTTAGACTTGTGAAACTGAACTGTTCAAGTTTTTTTGTGAATTCTTTTATGAGATTAACCTCAAGCTTTCTGAGTTTTCATAGCAAATTTTTGATTTTTGAAACTCAAATTTTCAAGTTTTTGGTCTATAATTTTCTTTAGATTAATTAAAAAAAAAATCCTGGCAAATTTTACACCTGTCAACCTAAAAAAAAATGCAGTTTTTCTAGCAATTTATTGACTTCTTAAACAGAGAAATTTCCAAGTTTCTTCTTGAAAAATTTCTGAGATTAATCTTAACATCCCAGATTTTTTTTCTGTGAAATTTTCAACTCCTCAAGATCAGAATTTCTTTTTTTTATTTGTAGAAAACTTCTGAAAGGAAGTTTAAAATTTCTTGTGGTTTTAATAGAAATGTACTCCTCCTTCTTTCTCTTTTTTTGTAGTTTTTTTATATGTGAACATATTTGGCCGAGTATCGATACCAAAATCTGACTTCAACCAAAATAGTTTGTTTCTAAATGTTGACAAATAGTCAATCCAGAAATTCACTTTCCAAATAATAAACAACATTCATTCGGCTGGCTTTGTGTTTTTTTAGTTTAAAGATGTCAAAACTTCAACTTGAAGACAAATCACCATATTTTCCCCACTATAAGGCGCACCGGATTATAAGGCGCACCTTCAATGAATGTCCTATTTTAAAACTTTTCCCATATATAAGGCGCACCGCATTATAAGGTGCATAGAATAGACGCCACAGTTATGTTGCCACCCGTCTGGTATTGAACGGGACATGATTTGTTCCGTTCACTAAAAATATGGATGTCTAATAATAAAAATTGGTCCCTGATTCCTATATATAGCATCTGCACTAGTCATTGTTTCACTCACGGTTTTGGTGTTGTGAAATTGTGCCCAACTGCTTTCTGGTTAGCACAGACCAACCGACACGCTGCCGCCGCAGCCTCTGTCTCTCTTCCCCCCACGGCTTTAAATGTATAGTGCTGGTCCCTTGGTAACTCTAGCCGAAGCTCCCGGATAAATGTCTAAAGCCACTTTGTTGACATAAAGAATGTCAACAAAACAGTCCGATTCCGGTCGGTAGGAGAACCTGGAGAGCGACTGGAATGGTGCGTCTGGACGATGGTCACCCGTCTCCGTTCGCGCACAGCATGTTGGTGGAGAACGTGATGCTAGACGACCTGCAGACGACCTGATTATTAGGTGGGTAGGTAGATACATAGACATGTCTATGGGTAGATCGGTCAGTCAAACTTTATTAACAAACCAGTTTTTTGACAACATCCCAGCATGCACTGCGCGCTTCTTCTACGGGGAAAATGAAGTCGGCAGCTGCTTACCGTAGTTGCTAGACCTGCTCTGGCTCAATATTGGTCCATATATTAGGTGCACCGGGTTATAAGGCGCACGGTCGGATTTTGAGGAAATTTAAGGTTTTTAGGTGCGCCTTATAGTGCGGAAAATACGGTACCTCTGTTCTGTACCCAGAATGCATTGCTGCGGAACTACCCTGTAGTGAATTCTAATAGGGGATTTTTATAATTTAATTGTTTTTGTCTTTGTCAGGCTGTTTTAAACTATTTTTGCTTAACTTCATCAGTATACTGAAGTTCACATATGTAGGCTTTTAAGTGGCTGTTTATTAGTTTCCAAACAGAAAATCCTCAGTATTTCACAAATGTGCCACAGTTGGGTTTTCTTTCACAGCAGCTGCTTTTCTTGTAAAACCTTCCTGCAGTTTTTATGGTGCATCTGCCTCATTCAGCAAATAAAGGATGATGGTCATTAATCTGGCAGCAGTTGTTGACACCGAATGCGAGCGAACTTTCAGTTTACAGCTGCAACCTGGACCATTTCTGCTTGATTTCACAGTCGCATAGAATAAACGTTAGACAGAAAATCCATCGTTCAGCTTCATGAGCAGATATTTTGTTCCAGTTCGCCTCACAAAAGCAGAGATGAGTCACTGTACCTGCAGATAAAGTAAAGATGTGTGGTCTGATTTATTTTTGCTGAGAGAAAAAACATGCAGCAGAGAAACTGCATTTCAGTTGCATGCAGTAAAGAAGACGAATGTCTTATGTAAGTAGAAATTATAGAAACACATCTATAAAAGATGCATTTTAAGGTTTCTGACATAAAAGCCCAAAATTTAAAAACAGTTGTGCAGAAAAGCAAGAGTAATAAAACAATAACAGGTGATGCTTTCTTTGTTGCAGATGTTAAATGCCTGCTTTTTGTACAATAGAACACCAACGTAAGTGAAATTATTAAATTATGATGTGAGATGTGCAAACCAGACACATTCAGCATCAAGTTTTCTGAATTTGTAGCACAATTTCCAAAAATTACTACAAATTTTGCAACAAAACAATGTTTTTGATTACATTTCTTTAAGATTAATGTAGAAATTATGTTAAAAAAGGAGAAATTCTGAGAAAAACATTACGTCAGGGTGAATAAAAAAGTGGGAAAGTTATATTAACAATAAAGTAAAAATTAAAAGTCAGACCTGCAACAGGCAAGCCTCATCTAAATGTGCCAATGCGTAAAAATAGACTAAAAGCTAAAATCTTTTTCACATTTATCTTAACAAGCTATATCCACTTTCTTAATATTTTTTATTTAAATCACAAAAAATTCTAGTTTTTTCTCAAATCAAATTCCAACCTTATTGTTTTAATTTAATTGTGTGACAGGAGAAGAAAACTTCCCAATTATTTTTCCTTCTAGTGATTAAAACTCTTCCTATTAGAAACAGATCTCCAGATGTAAAAACACTGGTCGCTGTCAAATTAAGTTTAAAATAGACACACTGGTTTGTTATACAGCCTGAAGAGAACCTGGCAACACCAGAAATAAGTATTAAAAAGATCCAAACACAAAAATACTAAAGCCCTAAGGCACAAATATGTGTATGCAAGTATAAAAATAAAAAGCGTCAAATATTTATGGTCAGAATGTTATAAAAACAGATTAAAATAGATTGAAAATGTATTGAAATTGAGTACAATACAATTACAATATTTTTTGCATATTTTAATAATAAAATCAAGTCGTTTATGAACAAAAAAGCTTAAACAGAAATGTTTTGAGTGTTTTACACTAGATAAGTGCTAATGTAAACTTTGCTTTTTTCTTAGTTTTGCCATTTTGAGATAACAAAATTTTCCCTAGGTGTGAGTGTGTGTGTGCATGGTTGTGTGTCCTGTGTTTCATTTTTTGATGTGTGGAAAATCAGCCATTTGAAAAACTTCCGGAATGTTGCGTCGCATTCTATTGCCACTGCCTGTTGCCTAGCAACCCCGGCAGAGTTCCACCCGTCGCCTAGCAATGCAAGTGGAACTCCAGCACGTTTGGCCAGCTGGTTTTACCGCTGCATGTGCTGTACATACTAAAAACACAGGACCAGTCGGTTGCCCTGCGACAGACTGGCGACCTGTCCAGGGTGACCCCCGCCTCTCGCCCGGAACGTTGGCTGGAGAGGCACCAGCAACCCTCCTGACCCCACCGAGGGACAAGGGTGTAAAGAAAATGGATGGATGGACATTCAATGCTCCTGATTTTAGATTTTTAGGGACACAGATTCTGTTTCACATTTCTATCAGCTTTACACCTTTTTATTCCTTCAGTAGAAAAACACGCCATGCCGTCCTGCACGCAGCATGTTTTCCATTTTATCCCGGCCTGATTTGAATCAGTAGATTGTTAAAAAGCCTTAGCAAAAGCTTTACCAGATAATTCCATTTAAAGCAGATATGATGACAAAAACATGAACTCAGCTGTTCTACTTAAAGATTTCTGCAGCTTCCTAGTTAGTTCTAATTTACTAAAGTTTGAGGTGAAGTGCAGTGAGGCTGTTTGACAGAATGAGGATGCAACAAAACTCTGCAGGAAGCCTGAGAGCTTTAATTACAGTGACATCCTGTAGAAACTCTCCCAGATGACCATCCTTTAGGTTCGTTTAGGTGTTCAGAAAGCTTTTACGTTCCTCTGGTGGAAGGTTAAGCATGATTTATGATGCCAAAATCTGTACAGTTTCTGCTACGTACACAGTTAAAACCAGATGTTTACATACCACAGCTAAAAATGCATAAAACTTTCCTCACTGTCTGAGATTAAAGCAGACTAAACCTTCCCTGTCTGCGGTCATATTAGAAAATTTTTATTTTCTCAGTCCCAGGACGATGAGAGGGATTACTTTTTAAAAAAAATATTTTCAATGCTTGGTTTCTTAAATGTCAGACTCCCTGTTTTCTTGTGTGAAATCTTGTGCAAATTGAGATATTGGACCTCCACAGGTTGGTATTTAAAGCGATCGAGTGATTTTAAATCCTTCATTTTCACCTTTGAATCATTCAGTTGTGCTCCTTTTAAAGACTGAATTCCTCACATAAATGCACCACTCAGCCAGAAACAACCAATGAGAGCCTGGGGGGAGGGTCTTAATGCTGCCAATCATCCTCATGTATGTGTTCTCCTTTATCGCTGCTGTGCTACGGCTAAGGATAAACAGTTTTCCTGTAATGGTGTGTCTTTTCTCCACCATTAATACAATTAGCAGCGCATACACGAGCTTGATTGACAGCGCTGAGACCCTGCTCCTGGCTCTGATTGGTTGTTTTTGATCGTTTGGATTTCTGGAGATGGCAAACGCAACACTGTGAGAAGCTTGATTATTTAGATTGTTTATTGTCTCTGATAGGTTTTTTCCATATTTGTTAAAGAATTATCCTTTATAAAATGCACCAAAATCAAATGCAAGTGTATGGGGAAAAAATCCCTATAAAATCCTCTCTCATGTTTTTGGCACTTAGCAAATAGAAATAATTTTTTTAATCACAACTGACCTAAAACTGGAAAAGTTTGCATCTGATCTCATGTTGGAGTCCTTTTCAAACGGCGTTTTGACTAAAGTTCGTAGAGTTGGAGTCCCAGTTGACGGCGTCTCAACTAAAGTTCTACAGCTTTTTATTTCTCTTTATCACTGTTTTACGTTTAATGATGTAAAGCCCCCCGGAAAAGGTGTTAGAGTCCCAGTTAAACGAAATTCAACTGAAGTCCTAAAAGGGTTTTAATGTTTTTTATTTTTCCAAAATCTCTTTCTCACTGTTTTTTACATGCTGTTTTTACTTTAATTATGTAAACCACTTTGAAATGTCTTGCTGCTGAAATGTGCTATACAAATATGATTTGATTGATTGATTAATAGAAAATATACTTTTAATTCAGAGTGTGTAAACTTCATGTTTAGGTTGTGTCCAGTTAAGCAACATTTTATTGCTTTGTTATGTAATTTGGTTAAATAAAAGTGCTCTATTTAAAGAAATACTAACCGAATTCTTTCACTGAAGTGTTGTTATATAATTACCTTCACTTTGGTTATTTCACTGTGTTCTGACTCAGCACGGTGCGGCCCACTCAAAGCCCTTAAATTAACAATATGTGGCCTAAATAAAAGCCGAGTGATTGATGTGAAGCTGTTGCTATGCTTCCCTAATGAATCGTCCGGTTTGCAGCGGCTTCTGTCTCGGTTATGTGGGTGTTGGAACAACGAGCCAGTTGCTCAGGTTAGCGCCTGACAGGAGCGGGGAAAAGAATTGCCCTCTATGCAAATACGCATCAACGTCGTGGAGAGGAGACAGGCAGGAAACGGAGAGCGGGACGAGGAAAGTGCGGGTCTGCGTGGGCCGTCGCCATGGCGATAGCCGTCAGGCCTGGCGTGGTATTTAACCTTCACACCCCGGAGAACTCTAATCTTTTTTTGTTAATTTTCAAAGCGTGTCCAGAATAAGTCTTCCTAATCTAAACTAAAAGATTTATTGATGGTAGGAAACAACGTGGAGTTACATCCACTTCCTTCAAAATATTTTAAATAAAATAAAAACCAGAAATGAGTTTTTACTCGCATTTTGCTGCCATTTCAGCTGACTTTTGGTGGTGAACCTCTACTTAGGGGCGAGTATTTATCTTATCATTTATCATGATCAATTTCTTACCATAAGAATTTTGATTTATCATTGTCTCGTTAATTTCCGATTAATGATGTTCAAGACCCAAAACTGTCTGAACTGTTGGGATTGTTTGTCTTTTTGAACAAACAGTAACTATCAATACATATCAATAACTTTGAAAATATTATTAAATCCATGTGTTATGTGTCAGAGCCATACGGCCACCTAAAAATAATAAATGGTTCTTATTGTCACTTTTACAGCTTTTATATTGGCACCACAAAATATTGTGATAAAAGCTGCAGTCCATATCGCCTGCCTCTTCTAGTTTTACACATCTGGAGATTAACATTTTTATAAGCTCAGTCATATTGAAAGAGAAGCATCTGTGAAAATTACATTTCAAATGTCGCTACAGATTCTCCATCTGAACTTTGACTAGACCATACTAACGCATGCATATGGTTTGATCAAAGCTACTCGGTTGTAGCTGGATTTACGCTGGGACTATAATAAACACAGAATAAATGTTTTATGTTGGTATCTTACATCAAATCTTCATAAAACAACTGCAGCTTGACAAATAAGGAGAAGTTCAGCATATATGTCTTTATTTGGAAGATAAATTATTATTGGTGTGTAGAGAACTGCAACAGGCTCAACTAATGCCACATTTCCTTGTGTTTCGTTTCCAAGCAACCACACTTTCTGCTCAGGTGGTTTTGTTTATAACTTATTTGGATTACCTGAAAACTTTTAGTCTTTAAAAGCTGCTTTACTTCACAGCTGCTCCTAACAGTTACTTGAGTTATTGATTAATCTATTGGTTACTCTGACAATTAATCGTTTAATCTGATTTTAGTAATTCACATTCTGCAGATTTTTCATTTAAGCATTTGTTGGAATATATTTTAAAAAATCCAAAAATAATCCTTTTATGCCTTGCATGCAATAACATGGCATTAGTTAGTGAATTTGAACCTTGTGAAGCTAAATCTGAACAACTTAAGGAGTTTTGGGTGAAACTTATTTACAGACAAATGTTTATGTTTCTCTTAAATCCAAAACGTATCAATTTTTTGAACCGTTTTGGCCTAAATTATTGATTTGAGTATGTTGTTCTTTCACCAAATTACCAAATTCAGTGGCTTTTATTTGAGTCTATGCTCTAGATAGCGATTAATTAATTAATCGCTGTTAATATGATTAATCGTTTCAGTCCGATTTTACCTAATTTGTGGCAGAAATGAAAGTTTTTAGAAAGCTACTTTTTTCTCATTTTAAGTTTGTTTGTAGGAGACATCATGGAGACAGATTAAAGAGAAACTTATCAGAACATAATTACCCTCCTCATCCCGTAACGCAGCTCATTATTGCACGAATATCTCCCCAGATTAAGAATGTTGTAATGACACTTCAACAGTAAGACAATCTAATTACAAAAGATATGCTCAGTTTTCAACCAGCATGTCTGGATCTGTGCTCCAAGCCAATTAATTAGCATCTTTGTTATTGCCAAACGTCTCACACAAGTTGGAAAGTGTGTGAAATTAGATTTCTGTCTGACTCGTTGTTTGCCGTTTCTGCTTTTTTGTGTTTTGACACTCGTGTGTTTGTTTGTGTGACTGCAGGAGGAACCTGCCTGGTGACAGACAGAAAGCGCTGGACATCATGCTGCCCCTGGTGGAAGGGGAGGAGCAGGTCGCGTCGGACATCTACTGCATGGTGGGACGGATCTATAAGGACATGTTCCTGGAGTCTCACTTCACCGACACTCAGAGCAGAGACAAAGGCACCCTGTGGTGAGAAAACCAGTCTGTGTATCGGTTACATTCCTGCTCATTTGCCTCTTCCAGACACTGAGTCACCAATAAATATTGTTAAAATAAGCTTTTTGAGGGACAAGATGGATAATAACTGTGGTGACTCACTGTAGTTCATCATGGCAAGATGCTTTAATCCAACATTTCCAATTAGCGGGAAAGCAAAATGATTTGTCGGTAATAAGATTTATGGTTTTTATTTTCAGCAAATTGCGTCTGATTACAGCAACAGAATGCAAAACATCAATTTACATTATTCAGTTTGTCAGACTTTGCTGCAAATATTCACAAAAATGTGAGTAGGAACAGAAAGCGTGTCGGTCATGTTAGGATATTAGATTTTAATGGTGTATAAAAGGAGAGAAATGTTTAAAGTTTCATCAGATTTAAATACCACATTGGATACAATAAATTTATATTAGTTTTATTGATCTGAAAATAAATATATAAGTTTATGTTTCAGTGAAACCCAAAGATTCATTATTTTAAAAAGGGGGGGAAGAAGGAACATGGGAAAAATATAAAAAAGGAAAACAGGAAGAGTGGAAAAATTAAAAGGGAAAAAGAGAAAAATTAGAAAGAAAAATTAAAAAACTAAAAAGAAGAAGCAAAAAAGAAAAGAAAATTCTGAAACCTTCCAACAAGTTTTTGAAACTTTATTGTAATAAAGTTGTTAATCCTGTAGAGCATTTAATGTCGGTTCAAACAGGAAATTTGACCATTAAAACTAAATGAATAAAAATAATTTTGGAAGATTTTGCATAATTTTGCCTTTTTTACTACAGTATTTATAGTAGTTTATTGAAGTGTCAGTAACACTTCAATGCAGTCATATTCCTGCAGAAGCTTCATTCTTATAATCTCATCACAACCCTATTGTGATGGAAAAAATTTTTATTTTAACGTAAGCTGCATCATAATAACAATAAAATCCTCCACAGCATGAAGTCAGATGTGATTGTAAACAGTTTGTCTTTCCGTTGGAGATCAGCGAAACACTTGGGACCAGTCAGAGCAAACTGAAACCTGCCCAACAACACAAGCCGTCTGATTATCGCTAACAGAAAACGCCAATTAAGACCTCATATATTTGTTTGCTGAACATGCAGCAGAGATAATCAGCCTCCCATCTGGATGGTATTTTCAGTTTCCATCTCAAAAAAAAAAAAAAAAAAGCTTGCATGGGGCTCTAATAAGTTTCACACATCATTCTGCAGCAGAGCAGATTGGTCATTAAATGAATGAAATCTCTCGCTATTTGGAAGCTCTCATGGTTGCTGGTTGGCAGTTTGTGGCCCCAGCTCAATAAGTCTAATTGTTTTTTTCCTCCATCCTAAACCATCTCTGAAAGCCCTGTGAATGTTTTATGATGCCTCCGAGAGGCCTGGGTTTTGGGATGACGCATTTCTTGGTGTTTATTGGACTTTTTGTTCTGCTCTCAGGTTTAAAAAGGGCTTTGAGTCTGAGCCAACACTACACTCTGGCATCAACTACGCGGTTCTCCTGCTGGCAGCTGGACACCAGTTTGACTCTTCATTCGAACTCCGAAAAGTCGGTAAGCAGACCTGTTGATTAACCTGTGGCTGATTAAAGTTACATCTGCAGGAAATCCTTCATTACATTGAAACGTTTTTATGTCCTCACATCAATCTTCTATGTGTTTTAAAGTGAAAAATGGTTTTTATTGTGTTTATTTTTTAAGTGCCTGTCATAAATGGTGCTTTAGCTCTGATTGTTTCCTCAATAACAATATAAATGTTGATGGCTCCCTCTCTGTCGGGGTGTGTGCTCATTATGTGTTCAATAAAGACTAATGAGCCCAGGAAGGCTTGTTTGTCACTGAACTGGGTTTTCCTGGTTGACTGAAGTCTGTAAACCTCCTTAAGAAGATTACTCCTTTATTTACAACTATTCCTGCTATGTTGGTGTTATTACAGCTAAGCTCATCTGTTAAATGTTTTTCCTTTAGCGTTTAAAGTCTTTTGCTTGTAAACATTTTCAGCTTTAAGGAGACTTGCGTAACACACGTTACTCCATTTACCTGGTAATGATGGGAGAATGTAAATCTCTTGGGAAAAATTTATTGGTATGAGTAAGATATACTTTTTCATCATTTTTAAGGAATTATTTACTTAAAGTTAGCTCCTGTACTGCAAAAATACAAAATCTTACCAAGTATTTTTGGTCTAGTTTCTGGTGAAAATATCTTATTGCTCTTGAAATGAGACAAATGAACTTAGACGTAACATTTCAACAAGATATAGGAGCTTGTTTTAAGTAAATAATTCCTTTATATTGATGAAAAAGTTCTTGTTTCAATCACTGATAAATTAACTTATAACATGGGGAAATGTCTTGTTATAAATTAAATCATTTCTTCATCACTATTAAGCTCTTAAGTCTTGTTGAAATATTACTTTTAGGTTCATTTGTCTTATTTCAAGTGGTATTTGCACTAGAAACTAAACCAAAAATACTTGGTATTACTTTCTGTTTTTGCAGCGTTGAAGCTTTTAGTGACTGAAACCTTCAGTCTACCTACAGCTGAATCCATTATGAAAAAACGATCAACTCTCCTTAACAGTTCACTGAAACTAAATCCAAGCAGAGCATTGAAGTACCTTGGTGTTTGTTTGAGTTTGGTCTGACTTGTCCGCAGCCTAAGAAGTCAATGTTTCCTTTTTTGGATGAAATGCTCACGTGTGCTGACTGGACTCTGCTTTCCAGGAGTTAAACTGAGCAGCCTGCTGGGGAAGAAGGGCAGCCTGGACAAGCTGCAGAGTTACTGGGATGTGGGCTTCTTCCTGGGCGCCAGCATCCTGGCCTGCGACAACACCCGGGTCATCCAGGCCTCCGAGAAGCTCTTCAAGCTCAAGGCTCCCATCTGGTGCGAACACGGACGAGCCTTTCTCAGATCGACATGTTAAAAAAAAAAAAAGCACACACACATTCTGGCCCAACTCCTTCACCGACTGCTCCCAGTGTCGTTTTGATCTGGAGTGTGCTGGACTCTGCCTTGAAGGCGCAGCGGCCATCTGTGGCCATTGTGAAAACATTTGGTGCATTTTGCTTTAAGAGGAGAAAAGATCACAGGATCTTTGCAGTGATGTGAAAGAAAAGCCTCAGGAAAAAATGAATCAGTTAAATTAGCATCTGTGTGTCTTTGAAATGTTTCTATTTTCTATTCTGGTTAGTTTTATTGAGCTTATAATCAAAATGGGGATAAATTTGTCCCATGTTGTGTCGATTTGAAGGAGAATATGAGACATCCATCAGCCTTGAGTTGAATTTTTTTTCAGCTAGCAGCTCTTAGGAAGAAAAACTTGCCAGATGTAGAAAACTATTTTCTTTCTTTTGGTATTTTTCCTCAAATATTTTAAGTTCAGTTACTAAATTGTTGCTTTGTAAGTCAACAAAAGTCTCTAAAAATCTAATTTACAGCTGCCTCTCTGCTTTTCATCCAGATCTTTCTACTTTGATTTTAAACCCTTAACTCTTCCTTACAAATATATATAATATATAGCTATAAGTAGTGAATACTATCTGTAGTAGTAGTATTCACTAATATAGGTAGTATTTAATTTTTATGACTGTTACTACAGTCATAGTGAACACTCCTTATAATATTCGCTAATATAGATAGTATTACGTCTTTATAACTGCAGTAACAGATATAAAAGTGCCTGAATGTTGAGCAGAATTTATTTTGACTCTCTTCCTCTGTGCCGTTACCTAGCAACCTCACTGGAGCCCAACCCCATCGCCTAGCAACCCAGTCAGAATTGGGGGTTGGATTTAAAGTGACGGAGGCCCTAAAATGGCTCATTCTGAAAGGAAGCTCAAAATAGCCAGAAATAGACCAGAAATCAAGAACAATAAGAATGATTTTGTGAAAAATGTAACTTTAGACCTGTTGTAACTTATTAAACGAAGCACAATATGTTTATTTTAAGATGTTACTCTAGACTTTTGCACAGTTTCTTAATCCCATTGTGTTTTTTGTCTTGCTGTGTGGAGGGGGAAACCCCTCCTGTTCTGTTTAAATGGTTTTTCACTGGGTTGGTTTGGTCTGTCCAGGTACCTGCGCTCTCTGGTGGAAACCATCTTGATCTACCAGCACTTTAAGAAGCCCGGCAGCGAGCCGCCGGCACCCAGACAGGAGCTGGTGGACTTCTGGATGGACTTCTTAGTGGAGTCGACCAAAAAAGACGTCTCCTCTGTTCGATTCCCTGTCAGTAACAAACTCGGTTCTGCCCCTCAAAAGAAAAACACTACAGCATAGAACTCATTCATAAAAAGTGGAATAATAAATCTTTCCCTCAAGGTGTTGATACTGGAGCCGACGAAAGTGTACCAGCCTTCGTATTTGTCCATAAACAAAGATGTGGAAGACAACACCGTGTCCATCTGGCACGTTGCTCCAGACGATAAGGTGCGTATCCAACTACTCTGTCGTTCACAAAAGTATCACTTTTTCCAGTAGTTCTTTGTGTTGTTCACATTTTCCAGAAGAAAAGGAATTGTACTGAAGGATACATGATAATGTCATCATGACATTACTCAGTTTCTGCTTGATTCTCTTTAGTTTCACATTGTCTGAGACAAACAAGAAAAAGAAAGTGATGTGCCAGGATTTAAAACTTTCCAGTTGTGTTTCTTTGATTTCCAGTTGTTGCTTTAATATTTGTTGCTATCATTATTTATTATTGGGAACTCAAACAATAAATTTTAATTTCCCACTAGGTGTGTTCTGGTTCGAAATCTGATGCACACCAAACAGCAAAAACTGAGGTTTTGGTTCTGTTCACGTGAACACTGGTTTGGTTTGAATTCATATGTGGACATCAAGTGAACCAAAGGATAGGGACTATACTGCAGGGCATGCTGGGTAAATGCAACCAAAACAACCGTGTAAGTCGAACGCTAGCCGGAGAAATGGCTTATGATCTTTTAACAACAAAAGAGAAATTCTACAACCTCTAGAATCTGGCGCCACTCCGCTTTGGTTTACATTTTGTGACAAAGGAAGTTGTGCTCAATGTCTTCCTCAGAGGGTTTTGTGCCAGTTTTTCAAAGAGTGTCGAAGCGAACTGCACCAGCCTAAAATATAACAATGTTGCAACTTTGGTGAGTTTATCTAACCGAGTCTACTGGACGATCAGGTGTGAAATAACCATAAGAGACTTAAAAACACATAGGAAAACTTTGTAAAGTCAAAAATAAGTCAGTGCAATGAGTTTAACTCCAGAGAGATATGCTGATCTTTATTTGTACTTGTAAGAATCATAAAGCTGCATTTTGACTTGGTTAATTATTCTCACAAAAAGAGATGCAATAATCCAAATTTAACTTGGAGGTTTCAAAAGCATGAATGAATGTTTCCAAATCACCTAGAAAGAAGAGCTGAAATCTTAGAAAGATCCTTGAGACGAGAGGAGGAGGATGTTCAACCTAAGAGCAGCATCTAGTTTTTAGAAGGTTCTGGTTTACCTATGCAGGATGCTGGGGTTGTAGCTTCTTGTTCAAGATTGTTTCAAGAAAAGAAACAGCAGCATATCAACTACAATATCTGAATATTTATTCCAAGTTCAATCCAGAAAGTTTCAAGTATTAGTTCTTCAATTTCAATCCAGCTAGAAAGCAAAATACGATTAAAAATGTTTTTGTACAAACTATGTTGAGAGGCTGAAGTAAAGATCTAATCAACATAAATTAAATGGTTGCAGTATGATGTTGGTCATAAAATGCATTTAAAAAATACAAGTGGGTAAAAATACTTCAAGATATTAATGTTCCTGAAGCCTGAGCAGTCTCAATTTGAGTTTTATTACTTTTAAATTGTCCCCTCAGACTAATATTCCTGTTACGATTCAATTTGCCACCAGCAGGAAAAACATTCATGTACCACTGCAGCAAAACAGTAATTATATCATTTTGATTTATTATTATTTTCTCACAGAACAAGGGGATACATGAGTGGAACTTCGTTGCCACATCTGTTCGAGGCGTCAGGTGAGCGTTTGCTGCCGTAATTTGAAGTTTTTGCTTTAGAACGAGTCGTGTCAGACCAAGGCTGTGTCACCTGCCAGTTTTTTTTGTGCTCTCCAGTCTTTTCAAGACGGATCAATGGCTCTACAATCAGTTCTTAACAGAGACCTTGTTACAGCAACGTCAGCATGACGCCTCAAAAGTTACAGTGACGGCTTGTGTCTGTGTGCCAAACTAAATCAGAACGTATTCAATATGAGATGAGTTGATTAATTTTAGCATAATGCTAACAGGACCAAAACTGGGATTCCATGTAAGATTCTCTAAAACCAGAAGATGCTTAATTATGGTTAGAAATAAATTTCTACTAGACTTTTATTACATTGATTATATTGAATGTTTCATCAAAGTGATCACATTTTGTTTACATTTGAGTAGGGCTGCAATTTTATCAATTATTCTGACGATTAATCAATTAGTCTGACAAAAATTGGCATATTTTGCTGATTTTTCATTTAATATCTTAAGCTTTTTGTACAATACTATAAATACATTTTAAAGAGACAAATAAGCAACTACTCAGATTTCTTTGTTGCCTAAAATGCAGCTATACAACTTTCCTTACAGCTGAACCAGGTGAAGCTAAAACTGCCGCTTGGAGACTTTTGGGTAAAACATATTTCCAGACAAATGTTTTTTTTTTTTTTTTAGCTTAATGCAATTAAGTTTTGAGTTAATTACTGCTCTAAATATGTTTTTTCTTTCTTTTTAGAATCTGTTCTCCAAATAACAATTAATCGATTACTAAATTAGTTGAAGTTAATTGAGTGATCAATTAACCACAAGTAATCTGATTAATTGTTTCAGCCCTACATTCGAGCATAAATTGCATGCAATGGCATGCAGAAACTGAATGGAAAATGTAGTAAATTTTTGAACCTTTACATCAGAAAATAGCCCCAATTCCAAGATATTTCAATATTTGAGTTTGGAAATTCTCCCAGCAAATGAAGAACTGAAGTGAATGAACACTATTGATGCTGTTTGTTTCCATGATTTCACAAAGATGACACAAACACCAAAAGAGAAGGAAGGGACAAGTGGAAAATTCACTACATCTTGGCTCAAACTGTGAAATCTGATGCTTGACATTCTTTTCTGCTGCATGTGACATTCTTCTAAATTTAGTTATGGATGAGAAGAACAGCCTGCTCTGAATTATTGACAGTATTTACATTATGAAACCTGGATGGGAATTCATGTTTCCATGAGTTTGCCTATCAATCAGTCGACTCTTGGGAGTCTCTGCTTCGCTCTCAGCTCTACAGGGACGCTCTTGCCCCAAAATGCTGAGTGGCTTAGAAAAGGAAGCTGGTTTTCTGCTTTGTGTGGAGATTTTTGATGCATATTTTGGTTCCCAGGATTTGTTTCTGTTCGAACTTCTAAATTTCTTAAAACTGAAATCTACATGCATTGATTGCAATGCTTTACTACATGCATAAATCTTCTGCTAACCAATGTGAGGCGGCTCCAGATATTCGATGCATGAACTCCTGAAAACCTTCCGGCTTGCAGGTTTTCATGAAAACATGCCGGTCACGTCTGCAGACTCCATCAGAGTCTCGATCTAGCGCCGACTGTTTTTTAATGGCTTGCTTTGCAACCTATTTTTCCGCGGTCCTCAAAGGAGTTCAGTGTCAGATCGCTGAGAAGTGGAGGGCCGTCCTCACATGTTGCTAGGGAACGACTCCTTCTCCGTGCCCACTCTGCCTGCAGACAGCAGCAGGACACAAAAATGGCTCTGCAGGCTACAATACAACCACACATGCAGACACTGGCTCAGTATATCCGGCCTTGGCAGGCTTAGAATCGGACAAGCAATCATCTCACGGGATAAAACTTTGAGCTGATGTGGCGTATTTGTGCAAAAACAAGCAGTATCCCATGTCTGAGTGGTGCTTGGGTTCATTTATTTTAACAGAGGTGCACATTTTGCATCCTGATATTTAATATCCAATAGTGCCAACTAGCTAATCTTCATTTGATATGAGTCATATCTCTGTGCATGTGATCAGGTTTCATCTAACTCTGGTTTGTTCCTCCTCAGCATCTCCAAGTTTGACGAACGCAGTGCCTTTCTCTACGTCCTGCATAATGCTGAGGACTTCCAGATCTATTTCTGCACAGAGATGCACTGTAAAAGGTTGGTCTGCCTCTCCGACTTCTCCGCTGCGTCAGACAGGCTTACTTGACTGAATGCAGCTGCCAGCAAACACAATAATGCTTCCCTAAACATGATCGCAGTTGTTGGCAGGGCTGTACTATTAGTTTTGAAGTACGGTACTGTTGTCAGCGTTATTAAATGCAGTTCTGTATATTAAAAGAGCTTTGTAAGAGTTTGTTGTTGTTTTTTTGCAGGATTATTAAACACTCAAGCTGCAAAAGAGAGAGTCCAAAGCTTGGACTTTGTGACAAAAAACAAATGTGAAAGTTTATCATTTTAAAACTTCTTCTATTTATGTGTTTTTGTATTTAAGCTAAGACTTTACTTCTGTGAAACAAAATAATAGAATTTTCTGAATTCCTGAAAAAAATGACAGATAATTATTTAAAGTCAGCTAAAAATGTGTCTCGGTCATGTGAGCTGTTCCACAATATATTTCTAACTTTGTCAGTATTCAGTAATTATAGAAACTCATTTAACATGGGATTTAAATTACATATCCTAGTCAAAAATAAGAGATTTGTTTTACGTTATTATTATCTAAGGCCAATTTAATGGCATTCGGATTAAGTAGTTGACTAAGCGGTTTCTTTTTCAGAGGTTCACGTCCAAAGACGACAAATTCTGTCTTCCCAGAATTTAAAAGCAAATATTTTAGCATAATTCAGTTTTTTATGTTTTCCAGACATGCTTGTAATCTAACGGATATAATTCATCAGGACTTATGGTCAAATATAGCTGAATATCATCAGCGTTACAGAAGAACATTATCCCACGTTGTCTGATTATTTTAGCCAAAGAGAACTGGGCCGAGTAGAGAACCCTGTGGTACTCCACAAGTAACCATGCAGTGGAAAGAAGATTTATTTTTAACATGGATGTGCTGCAAGCCAATTAGTGAGATTTATTTGTGCCTGACGTAGTTTTTTTGTGGTTTTATACACGCTCCATTCCTGCGTTAACATCTGGTCTCAACATTGTTTAGGATTTTTTTCCTCTTCATTTCACTCCTATCAGCTCTGCATCCTGGTGGGAAATGTGTCTCAACCATCTTTAATTTCCACACCGTCACATTCGCTGTTTATCAAATGTTGGCAATGGACTCTCTTTTACAGAGGCACGGGTCCAGAAATGACAAATTCAGCCTTAACAAAACTTAAAAGCTTTGGGTCGTTCAGGTTTTTTTGTTTTCCAGATGTGTAGTATATTTAATCAGGATTTCTGGATAAATATAGATGCATTGGATTTATGAAATTGGAATCATAAATTAAAGAGAATTGGGCCGAGTAGTGAACCCTGTGGTACTCCACCAGAAGATGTACCTTTAATCTTAGCGTGCTGCGAACCAATCAGTGATATATTTTACAGTCCTGCTTTAACAAATACTGAAAATTTCTACCTTTTAGCCATTTGTGAAATCTCTCTGGACATCATCTGCAGTTTAGACGATAATTCATCTAAATCTTTAGAGTTTTTTCCCCTTCGTTTCACTCCTGTCAGCTCCGTATCCTGGTGGGAAATATGCCTCTCTCCTATCAACCATCTTCTTTAATTTGCACACCGTCATGTTCCCCGCCAGCTGCTCTTTGAAGCAGTGCGTTTCGACTTGTGACTCTCACATCTGAGGCTTCCTGTGCCATTATCTGGAGTGTGAGAGTAAGTGACTCATGCCTGCTGCTGCTATTATGCTGCTCCTGGTTCCTCCGGAGTGACGGCGAGAAAAGAGACGTAAAAACGGGGGAAATAAAAGGTAGGAGGAAGCTGACAACAGCGCGTCGACGTGGCGCGCTTGTTTTTCTGCCCGTTTTACAGTAACGCTGGCATGTGTGCACGTAAATGTAAAGAAACGTGTGCCACCGAACACCTGCTGGCATGCTGTGCATGACAGCATGATGATTCGATGTGTTAACTCGCAGCTTGTGTGCAGTGCAACCGGCAAAGGTCACTGTATGCATGCGGTGGGAAGTGCGCAAGTAAACAAACTGTAACCCCTTCAGGGAAACATCAGCAGCAGTATAACACATTCTAACATTCAACGTTTGTGAAATCTGTTCCAGCATTTGCAGAAGGACCTTTTTAAAATATTTTAAATATCACCTTATGCCTTTTTCTACGGACGTTTTGGTGTCTGTGAATATTTAAAAGTCAAAATAACCGTTACCAGCTGACAGGATTCACCGACTAACGATACCGTAACTCGGTATGTTCCTCTTTCCAGCCAACATCGGGTTGTTATGGTAATTTCACTTCGTTGCAGGAAGCATGTTTACTTCAGTTTAATCTGATGACACTCTTTTAATAGACTAAATAACTGCTGGATGATGAAAGTACAAGTTGTTATGGAGAAATGGGCAAAAATATTTACTCCCAAGACACTTAAAGGACTTTGTACAGTTAGAATAAACAAAAAATATCCATGTGGAGATTTGAAACTTGGACCTTAAAATGGAAACCTTTGTTTTTCTTGATATATATTATTGCATCTTACTGTTGCTGAAGCTGGGCGATATTAAAAATGTCCTATAAAATTGTGTGATCACTTTTGTAGTAAGCTCTATTTAATTAGTTCTATATGAAATTCTTCTAAATGAAAGACAAACAACAAAACTCCAGACTTTGCTAATGACCCTGAATGATTAAAATTTGTCTCGCTAGGGCAGGTAGTCTATACAGATTTATAATAAAACTATGACCCATAAATTAAAAATGTCAGATACAACACAAAGTATTAATCTTTTAATAACAAGCTTTCTGACACTATTAAAACTTTTTCAAATAAAAAGTGACCTAAATCATGTTTTTGTTACTGAGAATGGACTAAATCTTTTTAAGTTTTCTTCAGTTGAGCCCAAAATAAATGAGCAAAGGGCTTGCCATACTTGCAATAAGGAAAACCTACAAAATCCTTTTGATTTTTTTTTTTGGATCTGCAATGATTTACATATTACATTTCTACAAAAAATATATATTTTCTTTGTTTAAAATATTTTCTGTTTATTTTATTGTTGAAATAATTGTCAAAAAAACATTTTGTGATAAAATATGAACCCTGGCTCATGCTGGAAAAGGTTTAGGTTACGGATCCCTTTAAGTTTATGTTTATATTCAGCATTTCTTGACGACTCGGCTTGTTTTCGGCAGGTTCTGCGATCTGGTCAACAGTATAACAGAGGAAGCCTTTAAATGTCCTGAAGAAGGAGACTGTGACACTGATGCCTTAGAGGTGAGACAATTACCAATTTTAAAGCTCTCTGTAGTCGTTAAATTTTATTATTATATATATATTATATATATATATATATATATATATTTCACGCCACAGGTTGGTTTTATTATATTTTAACAAGTCATTCACCTTTTCAGTTTTAGTCTTTACTCTCTCTGAATCTCTTTGCTATTCACCACAAACCGTTACATTTTCCACATCGTTAAGACAGAAGAAATGTGGTAAAATTGTCGTTGTTTTTGCTACATCCTGTTTTGCTTCAAAAGTACTTTTAAAATGTCACAGGAAGTGAGTTAGTTTTATTCAAAGCAGCAAGAAAGTCTCTGTATTTCATAAGGAAAATGCTGCTCTTTCCCCTTCACTGAAAGCAAACATGCCTCGGATTTAAAGCTTAAATTATTTCTCCAGAAAGTTTTTGTCTTTTTTCTTTTTGTTCATTAGAGTTTCAGAAATGTTCTAATTGAAATCTCTTCCTTTTACACGATAAAGACTGAATTGAAGCACATCTGCGAACAGTTGGAGACCTGCTGCGATTAGGCCTGGATTTCTGCTCCTGCTGTTTGTGTGCTTTAGCACCTGCTGCTAACTTTCACCTGTCTGTGCAGCCGAGGCGACGGAAAAGAAAAGCTCATTACTGCAAAACAAAAAATAAAACACACAGTGCTCCGCCTGCTTTCGCTCAGCACGGCACAAAACGCGTTTCTGAGAGGTTTCTCTCCAACATGCATGTTTTGATTCCTGAATAAAATAAAACAAATCAGTATTCAGTAAAAAAACAAAAACTTATTTAATGAGCTTCCATATTGAGGTTTAAGTGTTGCTTAAAAGAAAAAGTTGTTGCTTTGGATTTGTTTCATACATCAGTATCAGTTTTAGTCTTCTTGGGTTTTTTTCTGTTTGGTCCTGCAGTACGACTACGAGTACGACGAACATGGAGAGAGGGTGATCCTGGGAAAAGGCACGTTCGGCGTCGTCTACGCGGGCCGGGACCTCAGCAACCAGGTCCGGATCGCCATCAAGGAAATCCCAGAGAGAGACAGCAGGTCAGATGGTCACTCAGCGTTTTTCTGCTGTTTTTGTTTGTTTTGACCTATTTTGAACCAGTTATCTCTCATTTAGATTAATAATCGAGAGATCTAGCGATCCTCCTATAAATGGAAAACAACTGTAATTTAGGTTTCTCTCAATTTAAAAACAAGCTGTAGATTCAAATTGGACTGAACCGCATCAAATGCTGCTTGTAGCTTTTAAAGCACTTTTTAATCAATCAAATTGTATTTGTATAGCACATTTCAGTAGCAATGCATTTCAAAGTGCTTTACACAATTTAAAATAAAAATGAAAACAGAAATAGACAGAGATTTTGAAAATAATTAGAAAAAGATAGAAACATTATTAAAAGTAAAAATTAAAAGTAAAAACATTTTAAAACATCTCAAACCTCGACATCATACAAGGATTCTCAAACCTCAGAGTTTTTGTATCTTACAATTATTCAAGGCATTTCAAAGTGCTTTACACAATTTAAAATTAAAATAAAAACAGAAAGAGACAGTGATTAATTAATTAAAATAAAAATAAAAACATGAAGAGACAGAGTTTGAAAAAGACTTAAAGATTATAAGTAAAAATAAAAGCATTCAGTTTATCCATAAGCAACTCTAAACAGCATGGTTTTAATTTTAGATTTAAAGACACTCAGTGTTTCAGCTGTTTTACAGTTTTCTGGAAGTTTGTTCCAGATTTGTAGTGCATAGAAACTGAATGCTGCTTCTCCTCGTTTGGTTCTGGTTCTGGGGATGCAGAGCAGAACCAGAACCAGAAGATCTGCGGGGTCTAGACGGTTGATACAGCACTAACAGATCTTTAAGATATTGTGGTGCCAAACCATTAAGTGATTTGTAAACTAACAACAGTATTTTAAAGGCTATTCTTTGAGCTACTGGGAGCCAGTGGAGAGACTTTAAAACTGGTGTTATGTCTCTATATTCCTGGTTTTACTGTATTGACAACACAATATAAGAATGTCATCAGCATAAAAATGAAAATTACTTGTTGTTACAGGTTATAAAAAGAAGGGAACCTAGGATAGGACCTTGTGGAACGCCACTGGATACTTGAAGACACTTGTACAAACTAGCTGCGTTTCTTTTGACCATAAAATTACACAAATTGGAATTACAAAAAAATTTGCTTAATGGAAACACGGCCATTTCAAATTAAGTTTTTACCGTAGGTTGAGGTGGTTTTTCAGCTGAATCGAAATCAACGTATTTCACAAAACTGCGATGGAAACACTCTATTTTTAGTCACTTTGTCAAAAATCGGATGTTACTACTGGCAGAAACGATGAAGACGACGACAGGACATGGTTTGAGGAGGATGTTTGTGAAAGAGTCATCTCATAAACAAACTTATTCACATGTGATTTTAATTGTGTTTCTTATTTAATAGAAATACTGCAGAGTTTCTCAGAGTACAATATTAGCCTGGCGGGCCACCAGGCTTTGCTTGGCAGTTTTCAGGCTTATCATTGTTGGTTTATTTTAATTTTTTTTAATTATTGCCTTTAAGACTTTATAGTTGGTGTTTAGGGATTAATGTTCCAGTCTTCCAATAACGCATAATTATCAAGTGATATTTTCAAATTTTCTGTCAACTTCAGACATTTTTTAACTCAAAAACATGACAGGCCGCTGGATGAATTTCTGCCCTTGCGCTCTGGGCTTAGCAAGTTTTCTGGGGAAACACTGTACTGGAATTGTGAACTTGTTTTTTTTGGCATTACACATTAAATTTTGTGCACATTTGTCCCTAGTGGCGCCTCGAATGATTAAGTGACGTAGTTGCAAGGCGTCGGTACGTAAAATATATTTTGCATGCCGTTTTTACTCCATCCAGTTGTCGGATGTTACCAAACGCCTCAGCTGTAAAAGCTTAATCCCAGTCAGCATTTCTGTTGCGTGCAGATCATATGTTAGCGGTGTCACTTCAGGCTTCCAGCAACTTGTTTCTGTGTGAGTGAAGAGCTGGGAAAGCAAATTTCCACCACCTCTCCTCTGCCTTTTATTCCCGTCTCCTCGCGGTTCCACCTACTCATCTCCGGCCACAAGACTCGTCTCCCAGACGAGACGATCCCGGTGCCACACTTTGCTCCACTAATCACGCCAGAAAGTCAGCAGGCTACTCGGCAGCGGAGAACTCCATGTGAATAATTTATAGCAGGACAGGAATCTGTAGACGGACGGAGGGGGTGATTCATGCTGGGGGACGAGTGTGAGGAGAAGTAGCTGGCAGGCATTTCTTCAACCTACAGGGATCTTTTGTTCTGCTCAGATTTCTGGAGTCGCTCTGCAGCTCTGACTCGGTTTTCTGGGTTTTGAGTGTCTGGATCTGCCTTTTCTACTTCTGTCACCTGAAAGGAAATGTGCTCTGAGAGGACAGAGCTGCAAAATGTTCTTCCTGTGCAGAACAAAAGGCAACAATTTTACATCCATCTGAAAGCCAAAATGCCTCAGCTTCAGGGAAAACCCGTTTTTCTCTAAATCTCTCTCTAAATGTAATAGTCTATATTATTTATTAATATATTAAAATATAGAATTTTATTAATTTAAATACTTAAATGTTTAGCTACATCTTATTTTTTACATTTTATTTATTTAATTAAATACATTTTTGATATTTGTGACTGAAAAACAAACCAAAAATTCAGTGTCATAAGTTGTTTTTTTTTATTGAAAGTAACTGACTTGGGAAAATTTTCTTATTTCTTACTATTATTGTCATTTTCATCCTTAAAATACCAAAATATCCACTTAACTTTATGTTTAGTTCTGTCTGATTATGTAATTTTTAAATATTAAATGATATTTTGATCAGTTACTCAGTACTTTTTATCAACTTCTTTTTTATTCTTACTTGAGTAATTTCTTCGATGGTTACGTTTTCATTTTACTTGAGTAAAAATATGTTGAATTATTGCTACTCATTTTTGAAAACAGTTTTTGCCTACTCTGTCTACTTCTGGAATTATGCAATTTTGTCCTTCAAGTCTTGGAAAACTCAACACATTTCTCCATTTTTGCCAATCCTTTATTGTCCTTTACTTTGCAAAAGTTATGCGTTTTGTGCAAATGATAAAAAATGTTTTTAATCATGCAGGTATTCTCAGCCGCTGCACGAGGAAATTGCTCTGCACAAACACCTGAAGCACAAGAACATCGTCCAGTACCTGGGCTCCATCAGTGAGAACGGTTTCATCAAGATCTTCATGGAGCAGGTGCCTGGAGGTGAGAACAAAACCTTTGCATTCAGAAATGCAAACCCTGAATGTTCTGGCCGATCAAGATCTCTGCTGCTGATTTCGGGTCAGAGTGAACGTTGATCCTCGTCTTGTTTGTGCTCAGGGAGCCTGTCGGCGCTGCTGAGGTCCAAGTGGGGCCCCCTGAAAAACAACGAGCCCACCATCGGCTTTTACACCCGGCAGATCCTGGAGGGGCTCAAATACCTGCACGACAACCTGATAGCTCACAGGGACATCAAGGTGGCTGCTGCTGCCGTCATGCACACACGTACCGCTCAAACCGGACATATCACACAAAACTCATATTTTATTTGTAGTTCCATTTTGGTATCTACTGCTCCTAAAAACAGTCAAAGTGCTTAAAAAACACCCAGCAATAAGTTTATGTTTCTTATTGTCTGGAAAACGAGCCCTTTTCAAAAACCTCCTGTTTGTTGAGCCACATTCCATAGGCCGTTGCCTAGCAACCCAGCCAGTCATTGCTTAGCAACCCGAACAGGTTTAGTCAGCTGGTTTTATCACTTGTTGCTGACTTGCCATAATAAAACCACTTGCTGTGTTCCTGTTGGTCAGCTGAGACTGGAAATCCTTATTTTAGAACAAGTTTCTGATATTTAGAATCCGTTTTATATTAAACAATTATTTTATTATTGCAAATTTTGTGGTAAAGAGAAAAAATTTGGAAAACAAATTTCTATTTTTTTTAAATGTATTCCTAATCACTAAATGTAAATAAAGCTTTAATTAAATGGGCATTTTAATCAACTTGAGAGAAATTATTTTCAGGAAACGACTAAAACTCATGAGAAAACAGTTCTTTCAACGTCATATTTCCTCTTAGTATAAAAACATTTGTTCATTTGCAAAGATTTTTACTTCAGTTTATCCACAACATTATATTATTCTGTCGTTAGAACTTGTTTATTCTATATTCTTTTTTTCTTGTTGGCCTTCAGACATTGCTATTTTCTAGCTTATTCACTAAAAATAGTAAAAATTCAACTTTAAAACCCAGAAACAGACTGAAATGAATGTTTTATTAGAATAAATTATTTTTTAATTCGGTCTTTAAGATAAGAACATGCGTTTGCCAAGGAAAAAATACCACTTAGCCACTCTTCAAAAAGGGGAAGACAAGAGAACATGCTGTTCAAGAAAGGCATAAAAATATGCGTACATTTAAATATATTTGTTTCTCTTAAATTATTTGTTTTACTAACAAAGGAATATAAAACGAGGAATACATTTTTATTTGCTAGCAATTTGCAAGCATTTATATTGACTAACATTCTAAATATCCTGGTGTTTTTCTTTTTTTTTTTGCAGGGTGATAATGTCCTCATCAACACCTACAGCGGCGTCCTGAAGATATCAGATTTTGGCACATCTAAAAGATTGGCTGGAATCAACCCCTGCACTGAAACCTTCACAGGTACTGACCCGGTTCTTTCTCTCCGTTTTTACAAAACATTTCTAAAATGAAGGTGTCTCAAGGTTCCTGCCAAAAAAGAAATAAAAATCGAAAAAAAAACGGAACCAGCCGCTCTGCACTGCAAAAACACAAAATCAAAAACAAAAAGTGTTTTGGTTTCTAGTACCGAACTAATGTAAAAGAAAAGACAGGTGAGTACCTGAAAGTAGTTGTCCAAGAAATGACTGAAGTAACATTAAAAAAGAATGTGGTAATAAGTTGACTTGAATAACTGATCACTATATCAGTCATTTAAAATTAAAAAATTGCATCATCAGATGGGGAAAAAATATAAAGATAAGTGGAAAGAACATTTGGTATTTTAGAGACCAAAATGAGAATAATTAATGCATATAACACGATTAAGACAACAAACAATATATATTTTGAAATCAGTTTCTTTCAATATGAAGCTTATGAAACTTTTAAAAAACTGCAGCTTTGGGTCTTGCCAATCTTTGGTTGACACAACCTTGTTCTTCTTTTGGGGAAATTGAGAAATTTACTCAAGAAAAATTTCATATGGAAGAGAATTATGGCCAAGAAAATAGAAATGGTAAAAAGCTGAAAAGTTAATTTGTGAGCAGAGTTCAGTAGTAACTAGTTACATTTACTCAATTACATTTTACTTTTAGGAGTATTTTTGCTACACTTATGCTTTTTACTTTTACTTGAGTAATTTTATTATGAAGTATCTACGGAAGAGGATTAGTGCCACTGGGGGAAAAAAGGTATTCTGATTTTTTTTTTATTATTATTATTGTCTTTTTTTTGTTGGTCAGTATTCTGTCTTTAATCTTCTACGATCAAAAAACCAGAATTTTTTTTTGTTTTTGTTTTTTTTCAGTGGCACTTATATTCTTCCGTAGAGAATTCATAATAAAGTTACTGAAGTACAAGTAAGAAGTACAGTGTAGTAGAAATACTCCTAATAAGTATTATTTTTTTCCCATAAAGTTACTCACATAAATGTAACTCAGTAAATGTAACTAGTTACTACCCAACTCCAAAAATAAGTCATTTTTAAGCAACATATAGGAGCTTGTTTTAAGTCAATAATTCCTCAACGTTGATTTAATTAAAGGACAGTACCACTATTTTACTTAAAACATAAACGTGAAATAATCTTCCAGTTAAACTAGTACTTTTTTTAATCAATATTTATTGATTGCTGACTTAAAATAGGCTCGTATAACTTGCTGAAAATTGAAACTTGAATTACATTTGCACAGAAAGCTCGATCAAAAGTACTTGGTGAGATGTGTCCCTTTCTAAAGACTTAATCCCGTGTTCCTCAGCCAAACTGCCAGCGAAGTCCTTAAAAATAGCCGTCTGTTGCTATTTGGAGCCTCTGGGTTTCAGCCTGTGGTCAGATCAAGCAGGATTGTGTCAACACAAAAGCAGCCCAGTGTGGCTCAGTTTGACCTCATGAATTAGGCCATCTGGAGCAGACAGGGACTCACCCTGAAAGCCGGGACTCTTTTGGGAAACTGGGCTTCTCCTTGATGTAGCAGCCCACACCTTCTATAAATGCGTCAGCGGCTGTTTTCAGCTGAATGCACAAATAAGCACCTAGGAGGTTATTAATAGAACAAAGGAGTCCTTTCAGCTGGGATGAGAAAATCTTTCTTTAGAGTTGGGATTAGAGTCTCTTAGCTGTTACTTCACACGAGGCTCTGAATGGAGACTTTCAGGAACCGTGTCAACGCTTCAGAGCTGAGCTAATTTATGATTATCTCTAATGGAAGCTATTTTTGGTGTTTACATCACTTCTTTCACACAGCGTGACGTTTCTTTACCTTATGCACTGTTAGTTTATCGTTTGTGACCTTTTGCAGACCAGGAAACGGTACTGTGCTTTGAAAATGTACTCGCATCCCTTAAACCTTTTCATTTTGCAATGAAAAAAGTTTAAAGACTGCAACTCGTTTTAGCAATCGATTAATCAATTGTTCTGCCGATTAATCAAATAAGAAATTACACATTCTGCAGATTTTCCATTTAACCATAAAAGCCTTTTTACATAAAATATTACAAATACATTAAAGGATGCAAATAAACAATTCAATTCCTTTTTTAATCAGTGAGGTAAAATTGTATTGCATAAAAAGCAATCACATATGTGTCTGCAGCTAAAAAATACTTTTAATATTGACGTGTGAAAATCTGCTTTAATTAACGTCAATACAGTGTAGGGCTACATGTTGCTTATTTATTTAGACAAACCAATTAATAAATGGATAATAAAAGTGTTTAATGGGAGATTTTTTATCCATTTGTTTATTTTATATTTATTTTTTTACCTGCATTAGTAACATTAGTGTTTATGTATTTATAGTCCAAATTTGAAACTGATTATTTGGCTGTTTTGTAAAGTTTTAGCTGAATAAAGTTCAACATTTGAAGTTTTGCTTATCGACTGTTAAGAATATACAGGTGCTGGTCATAAAATTAGAATATAATGAAAAAGTAGATTTATTTCAGTAATTCCATTTAAAAAGTGAAACTTGTATATTATATTCATACATTACATACAAACTCATATATTTCAAATGTTTATTTCGTTTAATTTTGATGACAACAAATGAAAATCTCAAATTCAGCATATCAGAAAATAAGAATCTTGTGAAAAGGTTCAAAATTGATGGCACCTGGTACCACACTCTAATCAACTAATTAACTCAAACCACCTGCAAAGGCCTTTAAATGGTCTTTCAGTCTAGTTCTATAGGCTACACAATCATGGGGAAGACTGCTGACTTGACAGTTGTCCAAAAGACGACCATCGACACCTTGCACAAGGAGGGCAAGAAACAAAAGGTCATCGCTAAAGAGGCTGGCTGTTCACAGAGCTCTGTGTCCAAGCACATTAATACAGAGGCGAAGGGAAGGAAAAGATGTGGTCGAAAAAAGTGTACAAGCAAGAGAGATAACCGCACCCTGGAGAGGATTGTGAAACAAAACCCATTCAAAAATGTGGGGGAGATTCACAAAGAGTGGACTGCAGCTGGAGTGAGAGCTTCAAGAACCACCACACACAGACGTATGAAAGACATGGGTTTCTGCTGTCGCATTCCTTGTGTCAAGCCACTCTTGAACCACAGACAGCGTCAGAAGCGTCTTGCCTGGGCTAAAGAGAAACAGGACTGGACTGCTGGTGAGTGGTCCAAAGTCATGTTCTCTGATGAAAGTAAATTTTGCATTTCCTTTGGAAATCAAGGTCCCAGAGTCTGGAGGAAAAGAAGAGAGGCACTTCATCCACGTTGCTTGAAGTCCAGTGTAAAGTTTCCACAGTCAGTGATGGTTTGGGGTGCCATGTCATCTGCTGGTGTTGGTCCATTGTGTTTTCTGAGGTCCAGGGTCAACGCCGCCACATACCAGGAAGTTTTAGAGCACTTCATGCTTCCTGCTGCTGACCAACTTTTTGGAGATGCAGATTTCATTTTCCAACAGGACTTGGCACCTGCACACAGTGCAAAGCTACCAGTACCTGGTTGAAGGACCATGGTATCCCTGTTCTTAATTGGCCAGCAAACTCTCCTGACCTTAACCCCATAGAAAATCTATGGGGTATTGTGAAGAAGAAGATGCAATACACCAGACCCAACAATTCAGAAGAGCTAAAAGCCACTATTAGAGCAACCTGGGCTATCATAACACCTGAGCAGTGCCACAGACTGATGGACTCCATGCCACGCCGCATTGCTGCAGTAATACAGGCCAAAGGAGCCCCAACTAAATACTGAGTGCTGTACATGCTCATACTTTTCATGTTCATACTTTTCAGTTGGCCAACATTTCTATAAATCCTTTGTTTTTATTGGTCTTCAGTAATATTCTAATTTTCTGATATGCTGAATTTGAGATTTTCATTTGTTGTCATTTGTAATCATCAAAATTAAACGAAATAAACATTTGAAATAATAATAGTTTGTATGTAATGTATGAATATAATATACAAGTTTGACTTTTTAAATGGAATTACTGAAATAAATCTACTTTTTCATTATATTCTAATTTTATGACCAGCACCTGTAAACATTAAACATCCATGCTCTTATTTTGAAGGGGTGAAGACAATAGTAGTTCCATTTCCTTTTGTTACATTTTCTACTTTTTATTTTCGCAATAACTTTATTTCAAACAAGAAACATACAGGAACAAAATAAAATTCAGCTGATGGAGAAACAAGATGTAAAACATGTGAATTATAATGTCCATATAATTATAATCAAAGTTAGCGCTTTGATGTTAGCGTCTGCTAAATATGGTGTTGTTGTCGTGCTCTCGTGGAATTTAAGTTTATGATTAGTTCTTTAGGGTTAGTGCAATTAGCGTTTTAGTTTACTAGGTGATTTAAACTGATTTTTTTTAGTAAAGGGAAACCAAATGCAAATGCATGCCACACTTAAGAGTTTTATTTGTAAAGGTTCACTTCCTACTTCACTTTCTGTTGGATCATCACTTAAAATCCCAATAAAATACTTAGAAGTTTATTGTTGTGGTGTAAAAAAGTTCGAGGGATTTGACTATTTTTGTAAGCTGCTTATTTATTCAGTCTGTACAGTAAAACGGAGCAAAATGTTATCATCTGTGTGTTATTTCTTCTTCAGGCACACTGCAGTATATGGCCCCTGAAATTATAGACAAAGGCCCGAGAGGATACGGCAAACCGGCAGACATCTGGTCGTTGGGCTGCACCATCATCGAGATGGCAACTGGAAAACCACCGTTTTATGAGCTTGGAGAACCACAAGCCGCCATGTTCAAGGTGAGAAACGTTAGCAGCTGAAATGGATTGTAGTGATGGTTAATATAAACAACTGGGACCACACAGAGGTACTGCAAGGCAGTATTTTCTACATTTATGTATGATTTTTATCTGAAGTGGAATCAGAGTTTGCTCAAAAATCCCCTAAAGCAAAATGAAATCATCCCATGTTGTGCATCTTTATTGTCGAGTCTTTGCTTTAAAATTTGGAGTGAGACCTGGAATGTAAACGAATCGGTAAATTGATTTACCGATTCGTTTATATTCAACATGGTTTGTATTCAACATGACGCTTAAAGGTGACCTGTTCTGTTCCCTTGAGGAAGTTTAGATATGTCTGTGCAAAGCATATTCATAACTTTTCTTTTTACACAAAATCATTCTTACATGATCAGCTTTTGGACTGGTTAGTTCTGCCTCTTTTGAGATTCTTTCAGAATGAGCTGTTCTAGGGCTCTGTCACTTTACATCTAAACAAGTTGCTGCTGGCCACGCCCCCAACTCAACCTTTACTCTCTCACGTGAAAATGGCTGCAGACAGAGGCACAATTATACAACCGCACATCTTTGAAGTGCATCAGTGGAGCCTCCTGCACAACCAAGAAAGCAGCAACTGGTTTCTGGATGGTAAATCAACAGCAAAACACCTTTCCAGCAGCCATTGTACGGCGCATACAGCGGTAAAACCAGCTGACCAAACGTGCCGGAGCTCAGTTTGGGTTGCTAGGTAACGGCACAGTTCCCATCAGGAGGTTGAAAATCAGGAGGTTTTTGAAACGGCTCGTTTTCCAGACACCAAAGAACATTAACTTTACGCCACAAAACGACTGGATTGGTTTTGCTTTAAGTGCTTGAGTTTTTGTAGAAGCAGTTGAGACTTGAATGTAAGTACAAAAATGTGCAAAACGCAAATTTAGATCCTCCACTTACAGCAGAAACTTGGAGGAGCAGCCTATCTGGATTTGAACCATGGCCTCATATTTGCAGTAGAGAACTCTTAAGATTTTATGATATATTTATACAAATATGGGCTATTTATTAATTATTTTTGGGCTTTTTAATATCTGTCTGTTTTGTACATTTTGGTGTTTTTGAAATATTTATCTTATTTGCTGACACACAATCATCTTGTAGGACATCAAATACTTCACACCTTTGCATGAAATCCTTTTCATATCCTACTTTGTTACTTTTGGCTAACGTTACATCGGCACCTTCTTGTCGTCATCATAATCGCTTTAATGCAACGGCTCCCGAAACCAGTTCGCCCTGTTTGTCTTGATCTGTAAAATAACTGCACTGAAAGTGACATGCAAGCTCCAAGACTAAAAGCTGCTATTTTTACACTTCAGAAAATCACACTTAGTGAAACCTGAGAAGGTGCAGCATAAACTGACAGACGATAATTACCGGATCTCAATCAGTCTTTAAATGAGGAAAGGAGTCTATCAATCAAAGAAAAATGTCTTAATCTTAAGTCTGAAAGTTAAGAAGAATAGCTAAATCAGATATTCACTTTCATTTTATCAACGTGGGAATGTTCAGGCATTCAGAAGGAGAGATATTCTGGTGTAAATGTGACCATCTAACCCAGAACAAATACAAAAAAACCCTGTGAAGATGCTGGTTGGAAAGAGTAGCAAATAATAAGTGATTCAGCTGTTTTGCACCTGCATTGTGTTACCACCTGTGGGCTGCAACACGATCGAGCCCAAATGTTTGTTTGAACACAAACAGACATGTGTGGCCTCCAGGGAGGAGCTCTGACGAGCTGCAGAGCCTTTTTCTTTCTTTGTTTTTTATTTATTCTGTGAGTTTAAATGGCGTATCTGCTGTGGATGGAAAGTTGAAGCTCACCAAAGCAGCGAATTGTTTTTCCTAACCACGTGTATCCTTATTGAGGACAATGGCGGAGGCTTGTTGGATGTCTGGAAATCATTATGGTGCTCATGTAAAAGCTCCCAACTGGGGAATTTTCCATATGATGGGATTTAATTGAAGAACAGTGAATCTATAAAGAAGGTATAATGTGTATCTTTTAAAAAGGAGGGAAAAAATAAATCATTGGGCTCATTTTAAAGACTGAAGTCACAACCTCGTGTTGTTTTTTCTCTCATCTTCATCTAAGCCTGGATCAACAAACTAAAGGCTTAATGAAAGAAATAGTTTTTGTAGCACTGACTTCGTTTTCCTATGAAATTTTCTCCGTTATTAACTCCTAAAGGGTGGCATGACTAATTTGTTAAACATACACCACAGCGGATTAGATTTTCTGACCTTCTTTTGCAGGTCGGTATGTTCAAGATCCATCCGGAAATCCCAGACACGATGTCGCCGGAGGCCAAGGCGTTCATCCTGCGCTGCTTTGAGCCCGACCCGGATCGGCGCTCCACCGCCGTTGACCTGCTCACCGACGAGTTCCTCACTGTCACCAGCCGCAGGAAGAAGAGCAGGACGGGCCTCGCAGGTTTGTACAACCCGCCAAGTTCTGGCTAGCTAAACCGTTAGCCTTAAATATGAAATATGTTTTAACACCCGATAATCCGGTAGGCTCGATTCAATTAGTGCAACATTTGTTACATATTCAGATGCTGAAGTTTGCTTTAACTCTGCACTGCATGAAATGATCCAAATATTAACAAACTTGTTCTTCTCCTCACCTGTGGGGGCGCTGCACCAACAACCACTGAAGGAAACGACACAAAAACATCTGAAGAAGACATGAGTGCAATGTGCTTTCTCACAAAATGTAAAGTAAAATGGAGTGGTGTTAGATGTTAGAAGAATTTCTCTTTTGTCTTTGGTTAAAAAAACCACAAGATACTTCTCTACATTTGCCTTGGTTGTATTTACCCACAATTCCTTGTGCTGCAGACCACTTCCTGCTTTTGAAGAGGTATCCGGTCAGCTTGCATTCACATATGCATTCGAACCACATCAGAGTTCACTTCAACCAAACCAAGACTGAGGTTTTGAGGCAAAGTTTTTGCTTTTTTGGTCACATCTCACCAAACAAACAAAACTTTCTAAACAAACAAACAAACAAACTGGAGTTTGATTTAATTGGACCAAACAGGGCTGGTGTGAAAGCTGCATTCACACCAGCCCTGTTTGGAGTTTGACTGAAGCGGACTAGTTTGTTTGCTCAGAAAGTCCGGTTCGTTTGGGGAGTGAAGTGAACTCTGGTGCAGTTCGAATGCATATGTGAATGGAAGCGGATCAGATACTGTTCCAAAAGCAGCAAGTAACTACAGTGCAGGGAATTCTGGGTAAACACAACCAAAACAAATACGTCTAGCGCTACCAGGATAAATAGCTCGTTGTCTTTTGCCAGTGACAAAAGAAAAATCCTACAACTGATCAAATCTGATGCCATTTAGGTTTTACTTATAGTTTGTGATGAAGGATGTTGCGCTCAGTGTCTTCTTCAGAGGTTTTTGTGTCATTTCCTTCTGTAGTTCTTGCTGCAGCGCCACCACAGCCAACAGAGGGAACAGATTTTTCAGAGCGTTTGGTTTGTTTGACCAATCTGCAGCAGCTGAAAATGTGTCAAACATTTCCATTTTATTCCCCGATGAACCTAATCTACCAGTGTAAAAACACTATTATAAAGGAGGTTAAATGTAAAGATTAAGAGAAGGCTTTCAAAAAACACTGCTTAGTAGAAAAAGTGTCTTTAAATACTAGAACAGAACCAAACAGAACAATATTGTGCAACTTTAACCTGCTAACGCAGAAAGAAATTCTGCGTTAAGCCCAAAGATGGACCACAGATCAAGTTTTTGACCACAGCTCCTCTTGTAGATATCTCCTTCTCAAGCAACTGTTTTTCAGATTTGTAGCCACATCCTTCCTTCCTTGCATTTGATGTGAATTTAAGCTCAGTCTAAATGTAAAGAGGTTTGCATCCAGTGCAGTACATTAGGAAACAGCTTTAAAGCTGCACTGTAAGCTGCGTGTTCAGAAATGTTCAATCCTGTCCTGTTTTCTTCTAATAAAACTTTTAAATTTCTGCTTCCTCCCTGCAGCTCCTTCGTCTGGATCAGGTGAGACACATTTACCACTAAACGTTCTACTTTTTACTGGATTTCAGTTGCTTGGAACATCTGCTTAGTCTAAACCGGCGTCTTAACCACAGTTTACATTTCTGTTCCTGCCACTCTCTTCGACTGCCCCACTTTCCAAGAACCTGAAATAGGCTATAAGCAACTTTTTCCACATTGAAGAGTTTATAAGATGCTTGTAAAGTGAAATAATTTGCTGTAATTTGCTTCAAGATGCTTCAGTCTTTATAAACGTGAAGCAAAGTCACAATAGATGTCTGTCTGCTTGTTCTTCCTCAATTCATTTATTCTCTTCTCTGCAAGAAGAGAAAATCTTACCAAGTATTTTTGGTCCAGTTTTTAGTACAAATAAGTAATTACACTGGAAAGGAGACGAAACGAACTTACAAGAAACTTTTTATAGGTTGTAGGAGATTTAAGTCAATAAGTCCTTTTATGAAAAAGTATTTGTTTCAGATTATTTCTCTTATAACATGAAATTTTTCCCATGTTGTAAATGAGATAATCTGCCCATGAACTATAATTTTTTTAATCAATATTAAGGAATTATTCACTTAAAACAAGTTCCTATATCTTGCTGAAAAGTTACTTTTAAGTTAGTTTTGTCTTATTTCAAGTGTACTTAGATATTTGTGCCAGAAACTTAACCAGGAGTGTCCAAACTTTTTTTTTATAAACTACCTTTTGGCCAAATTTTTTCTTCTTTTCAAACTAAAACACTGAAAGGTTTCTTGAGAATAAACTGTTCCTGCTCAACAGTAAACAAAGCATAAAATATTTTAATTAAACAAAGAAAATGGTCATGTTTTTTTTGTAGGAACTTAATTTGACTCTAAACTAAAGAAAACATTTTTGCATGTTTTCTTTATTGAAAGAACGGAAACCACTACACTAATTTATTTGAATTTATTTGATTTGGGTCACTTTTATTTGATTGAATTTGAATTAAACACAAAGTTTCCATCATCTACCTGCACTGATGAGACAGATTAGTGCATCTGAACAAGATCAAAAATACTTAAGGTTTAGTTTTTTTTGCAGTGTTCAAGGTGTTTTTTCGTGCAGAATAACAGGCGTTTCCTTAAACTTAAGCAGATATTTTTGATTATAGTTCAGATTATTTGCTGTGTGTAAGTTTTGGGAGTGTATTAACCGTTTTTGTTTCGTCCTCCTCCAGAGTACCTGCGCAGCATCTCCCTGCCGGTGCCGGTGGTGGTGGAGGACACCAGCAGCAGCAGCGAGTACGGCTCCGTCTCCCCCGACAACGACCTCAACACGAACCCGTTCAGCTTCAAGCCCAGCGTCAAGTGCTACAGCGAGAGAGACATCAAGGGCCAGAGGCCGCTTTTCCTCAGGTAGAGTGACTGGAGCGGGTCAGACGGGTCCGAGTTCTGCTTTGAAAACAAATGACCTCTTGTACAGCTTTTAACCTCTTACATTGAAGGCTAAAAGCTGTTAAAGTTTGTAATGTCTCAAATGTAAACAGTTTTAACATGAACACTTTCCAAGTATTTTTGGTCTAGTTTCCAGCGCAGATATTTTTGGCAAACCTGAAAGGAGACAAAACTAACTGACAACCTCCTTAATACTGATGAGAAACAGCTGTTTCAACTGGCAGATTATTTCATTTATAAGAAGACATTGTTCCCATGATATAAATGAAATAATCTGCCAGTGGAACTCGTAGTTTCTGTCAACATTAAGAAGATTTTTTACACGAAACAAACTCATGATTTCTGCTGAGAAGTTAATTGTAAGTTAATTTAATTTTACTTCAAGTGGACTAAAATATTTGAACTCGAATTTAAACCTAAAATACATGTAAAGATTTTCAGTTTTTACAGTGTATGTCCTAAAATAGATTTTTATGAAGATTTTTGTTCAAACTTGAATCGAGTACTTTTTCAACGATATTTAAATTATCCACTTAAAAAGTGCTGAAAAGTTAATTGTAAGTTAGTTTTGTGTTACTTCAAGTAAACTAAGATATTTTCACTAGAAACTAGACAAAAACCTTGTTTGTAATTATTATTTTTATTTCCATCATGGTACCTGAGTACTATATTTAATTTAAGGGAGGAGTTCTGTACAAATTTGACTTTACTGAGCTTTACTTCATGTTACAAAGTCATTCCCATATAAGAACAAACCTCTGAAGAAGACACTGATTCCTTCCTTCTTCACAAAACGTAAACAGCAATGGAGTAGCGTCAGATTTCAGCGATTGGGATTTCTCTTCTATCTGCCATTTCCCCAGCTAGCGCTAACTTCTCGCATTTGTTTTGGTTGTATTTACCCAGAATACTTTGCGTTACAGTCCACTTCCTGTTTTTGGAACGGTTTCCAAACCAGAGTTCACTTCAACCGAACCAAGACTTAGGATTTTGGGCGGACTAGTTGTTGTTTTTCTTGGTCTGGATCAGAGTTCAGTTGCACATTCAGACGTTCCCACACGAACCGGACTTTCTAGGCGAACAGACTGGAGTTTGATTAAAGCAGATGAGACGCCTATTGTTAAGTGTCACGGCCACTTCTTATGTTTTAGAAGCACCTGTCTAATGAAATTATGGTTTTAAAACGACATATTCAAACGTTATTCTCAGCATTCCAGTGGAAAACTTCGAGGACCACAGCGCACTCCATCTCCTGACGAGAAAGACACCGGGTTCTTCATGCTCCGGAAGGACAGCGAGAGGCGGGCCACCCTGAACCGCATCCTGACCGAGGACCAGGACAAGGTGGTAGGAAACCTGATGGAGGCTCTCAGTCAGGTGGGTGTTGGACGGAAACCTCAGGACGTAAATATCAGCATCTGATTTAATGACTCAAATTGATTTTCAGGGCTCTGAGGAAATGAAGCTGAAGGCTCAGCACATCTCCACCCTCGTCGTGAGTTTGGCCGACTTTGTCCGCGTGGCCGACAGGAAAATCATCGCCACCACCTTGTCGCAGCTCAAGCTGGAGCTGGACTTTGACAGCACCGCCATCAGCCAGCTGCAAGTCGTGCTGTTCAGCTTCCAGGACGCTGTGAGTCTGTTCAACACGGCGCGGCGCACAACATGCATCACAAACTACACCCAAACTAAAACAACTCAAACACTTAATTTCTGGGCTGAAGTGATTAATCGGATCAATTGTGATTAACTGTGATTAATCGTGATTAATCTGTTATTGAAATAATCGTCAACTGGATTATAGAGACTCAATAAAAAGGCTGTTTAGTGAAAGAAACAGCATATTCAGAGCAGTAATTAAGGCAAAACTGTGCAAAACACATATACACCATTTTCATTTAAAATAAAAAATGTTTAATCAGATCAATCATGATTAATCAATTATTAATATTTCTAGTATGAAAAATAATTAAAAAATATTGTATTATTATTTTTAAATAAAAATAATTGGAACTAGGTGAAGCTAAAACTGCCATGTAAGGATGTTTGTTAATATTAAATGGAAAATATATTTGTTTGTACAGTAATTGCTTTTTTAGTTGATTATTATATAAGTTGACAATTATTCCTAAAATTGATTAATCACGATTAATCGTTTCAACCCCATATTCACTACTTCATTTTTGCTTACTTTTGCAATATGATCCAAAAATAAAACACACTGAAGTTAGTGATTGCAAAATGTAATTTCTATTTATAAGGCCTAAAATCCAGTTTCCCACTCTTCTGAACCAGTCATGTGACTTCCTGCCCATTATCCATCCCCCTTTGGAGGCAGAGGTGCCTCTCGCCTTTCTGTCAACCTCTGAACACTTTGGTGTGAATGTTTCATGCCTTCTACATCTGCTGCATTCAGCAGCAAGCTGCCTCTTTATTCTCCTCCAATTCTGCACAGATTTCAGACAGAAATCTGAAAAATACTTCAGTGAAAAAAGAGGATCTGCCAGGAGTAATTGAGCCTTCTGCAAATAGGCTCATCTGCTCTCCCCCCTTTAGAAATGTAGATGAAACGACTCATGAGCAAATTGTTGTTTTCATATTAGTGAGGGGTATTGCATAACTTAAAGCACAAAGTGGAGCTCTGACGCCTCCTGCTGGTCGTCACTTTGTCAAGTTTGGATGAAAATATTTTTTTAAAAATCTAGTTTAGAAGATATACGTTGCAAAAACATAAAATCTTTCCAAGTATTTTTGGTCCTGTTTTTAGTGCAGATATATCTTGGTACATTTGAAATAAGACAAAACTAACTAAAAAAATAACTTTTCAGCAAGAAATACAAGTTTTAAGCCAATAAATTCCTTAATATTGATGAGAGAGTATGGAAGATTGTTTCACCTACAATATGGAAATATCTTGTTATATGTGAAATTATATCAATGAATTATTGACTTAAAACAAGCTGGTAAGTTTTGCCTTGATTTAAGTGTACTAACGAGACCAAAAGTACTTGGATATCATTTTGTGTTTTTGCAATGCTTCATGAGCTTTAAGGTAGAATACACTGCAAAAACACAAAATCTTACCAAGTATTTCTGGTTTAGTTTCTACTGCAAATATCTTAGTAGATTTGAAATAAGACAAAAACTAACTTAAAAGGAAGTTTTAAGTCCTTAATATTAATGAAAAAGTTTTAGTCCCACTGGTGCCGTTACCTAGCAACGCCAGCCAAGCCCAGCCCATTACCTAGCAACGCCAGCCAAGCCCAGCCTGTTACCTAGCAACCCGGTTCTAGTTCCACTGGCAGATTATTTCTCTTGTATCTAGACATTGTTCCCGTGTTATAAGTGTTATACCAGTGGAACTAGAACGTTTTCATCAATATTAATGAATTATTGACTTAAAATTAGCTCTGAAATCTGGTTAAAACTTACCTGTAAGTTAAATGTACAAAGATATTTGCACCAGAAACCAGACCAGACACATTATGTAAGATTTTGAGTTGTTGCAGTGTGTCGCAGTGTGCTCTGAATATGCAAATCTTGACATTTCCAGGTGAACAAAGTGCTGCGAAACCACAACATCAAGCCTCACTGGATGTTCGCTCTGGACAACATCATCCGTAAAGCCGTGCAGACCGCCATCACCATCCTGGTGCCAGGTAGCGTCCGCGGCGTCTCGAGCAGAGCCCCTCTAATCGAGTTAGAGCCGGCCTGCTGCTGGACACATCCTACTTACTGATGGATATGTGAGCTGTTTGGTCTCAGCGCTCAGCTTTGAGCACGAATAAGAAGAGAGGAAGATGAAATATATTCAGGAAATATATGGAGAAAGACACTCGGATTTCTAATTAATATTTAGATTTTTTTTAATCCAATTAACAATCTGCTAAAACATTACAGACTGATACATCAGTTGCTAAACTAATCTAAAAAGAACTACATTTGCTTTGGCTTTTTCTTTTTCTGCTTGCACTGCAAAAACACAAAATCTTACAAAGTAATTTTATAGTGCAAATATCCTAGTTCGCTTGAAATTTACAAGTAACTTTTTGGCATAACAGAAACATGTTTTAGGGTTAATTTTGATTAATTAATTATTGAAATAATTGTCAACTAATTTGGGAATTGATTAATTATTAACTGGGGTTACAGATTCCAGCAGTAATTAAACCAAAACTGGATAAAAATACATACATTTATATGCACTTAAGATAAAACACTTTTGTCTGTAAGTATGTTTTAGCTAAAACTCCCCAAACTGCAAAGTTTTAGCTTCACTCGGTTCAAATTAAGCAATATAATGTTTATTTTCTTAAATAAAAAAGGAATTTTGTTATTTATTTGCACCTTTCAATGTATTTCTAATGTTATAAAAAAAAGGTTTAGGTGGTCAAATGAAAATCTATGCAATATGCCAATTTTTATAGATTAATTGTCAGAATAATTGATAAATTAATTGATTATTTATTTAGTTGTATTACAGGACTAAAGATGCTGGAACTGAAACTGTTATTTTCTTTACAAATTAATTAATCATTTTGTTCACAAACTTAACTGGTTTGCAAAACATCCAATTTATAAAAATAAATATGCTGTAATTTCATTTAAAACAATAACAACAACTAGAACTCCTGCCAGCTTAATGATTGAAGAGAAATAAAGTTTTCCATTTCATTTTACAAATAAAAATCTGAAAAGTGTGGATTGCATTTTGTGTTCGGCCCCATTTCTTCTGTTTCCTCTAATCCAGTGGTTCTTAACCTTTTTTGAGGTATCGAACCCCCCAGTCGCATATGCACATTCACAGAACCCTTCTTATTCCAACCCCCCACCCCTGACACACAAAATACTTAGCGATATTCTGATTTAGTAATGTAATTACATTAGTTGTGTTACCACCCCACACCACTAGAGGCAGTACCAACCCCGAAAAGATGCGACTAAGGAGCAGATTTAGTCTAAAGAATTTGGTAAAAACTGTGAGTTTTGCTGAAGTAATTAAAGACAAAAGTTCAAATCCCTGCTGAGAGTGGAGCTCCTCCAATCAGAGCTCCTCCTCAGCTCTGATTGGCTAAGCAATGTAACGTGATCCTCTGATTGGCTATGCAATGTAACGTGATCCTCTGATTGGCTAAGCAATGTAACGTGATCCTCTGATTGGCTAAGCAATGTAACGTGATCCTCTGATTGGCTAAGCAATGTAACGTGATCCTCTGATTGGCTAAGCAATGTAACGTGATCCTCTGGTTGGCTAAGCAATGTAACGTGATCCTCTGTATCAAGTGATGTCAAAGCGGGGCGTCATCACGACTTTACACAAGTGGGTCTTTACCTCCGCGGCAGCAGAGGCTCAGCCGAACCCCTGAGACCGACTCACCAAACCCCTGGGGTTCGACCGACCCCAGGTTAAGAACCGCTCGTCTAAATTAAATCCAGCGCACTGCGGTCTAAATACTTCAAGTTTTTATCTCGACTTCTGAATTCCAGTTTAACAAAACAACCAGAAAAGCAGCAACGTTTCCGCCTCGCTGCTGGTTTCATGAACAGGAGTTTCTGTCTCGTTTTCAGAGCTGAGGCCTCACTTCAGCCTGGCCTCAGAAAGCGACGCGGCCGACCAGGACGACTTCGACAACGACGTGGAGCCCGTCAGAAACTCCACGCACCAGAGCCGCGCGCCCGCCGTCGTCGCCCAGGACGACACGGTGGCGACGTCCGGCGTGAGCACGCTCAGTTCCACCGTCTCCCACGAGTCCCACAACGCGCAGCGATCCGTGAACATGGAGCTGGGCCGCATGAAGCTGGAGACCAACAGGTAGACACTTATAACTCCTGATAACAGGAGTGTTCTGGTCGTGTTCGTCGTCTCCTAAAGTAAACCCCTGTGTGTGTTGACTGCAGGCTGCTGGAAGAGCTGCTGCAGAAGGAGAGAGAGTATCAGGCCATCCTGCAACAAGTCCTGGAGGAGAGAGAGCAGGAGATCCGACTGCTGAGGATGCGATCTGAGCCTGCAGGTCTGCGCTTTAGTGAAACCGACACAACCTGGCTGTGGTTCAGTGTGCAAAAGATGTGGAGACAGTATAAAAAGTGTGATCATACACATCCATATACACAAAGATGGCACTTTTTTTATCACACTCTGGAGGTGCAAATTGGAGGATTTCAGACTATATCACATATTTCCTGACTTTCTGTTAAGCTTAATCATTCGGCTTCCTTCAAACTAACACTTTGCAGATTTTGCACACAAGTTTAAAGGGGAATTATTATGCAAAATTCACACTTTGCACATTTTTGTACTTCCTCCATTTGGGTCTCAGCTGCTTCTAAAAACAGTCCAAGTGCTAAAAAAAGTTTTTACCAATGAGTTAAAAGTTTTTTTGGTGTCTGGAAAATGAGCCGTTTCAAAAGCTATCCGAATGTAACGTCACAAATCAGTAGGAACTGCCCCGTTACCTAGCAACCCCAGCCGAGCCCAGCCCGTCACCTAGCAACCCAGGCGAAGTTTTAACACATTCGATCAGCTAGTTTCACGGCTGTATGCGCTGCACAATGGCTGCTGGAAAAAGGCAAGTGTTTTATTGTTGATTTACCACTTGCTGCATTCTTGTTGGTTGTGCAGGAGGCTCGACTTCTGCTTATCAAAGATGTACGGCTGTATAATTGCACATTTGTTTACAGACATTTTCACGTGCGAGTAATAAATGTTGATTTGGGGGCGTGGCCAGCAGCAGCTTATTTGGATTTAAAGTGACAGAGGGCCTAAAACAGCTCATTCTGATAAGAGCTCAAAACTAAAATCTCATTATATTTCGTAGGAAAGATGTAACGAGCATGTTTAGTATCGCCCATAAAACTATCGAAACCTGTCCAAGGAAGCAGAACAGGTCACCTTTTCAATAGCATTTATCATTTAGTTTTGGAAACTTCTTCCTGGATACTTTTTTTAAAATAAATGCGACAATTTGCTCTGGTTTAGAACCCCCCACTGCGTCAGAAAGCTTACAGGATCGGAGACGTGAAGCTGCAGAGAGACACGAAGACCCCGAGCTGACCGGCTGGCTGAGGCTTTCCGGAGCCGACCAGGACGCCATCGACAGAGTAAAGACATTCTACATTTTATTTCATCACTACAGGAACAGGTGGTTGTTAAATTAATATTCATGTTTTTGTCTTTTTCTTTAGATACTGAACGAGGAGTATACTTTAAATGACATCCTTCATTATGTGACCAGAGACGACCTGAAGAGTTTAAGACTGAGGTAGTTAAACATTCACTCTTTACTGTAAGTAAAGCTCAGTTTCACTTCTGTGTTCAGTCGCAGAAATACAAGCAGACGATTAAATCTGTTCTGTACAGGAATACAGAAGTGAAGCTGCAGCAGCTGCCTGTTGCATCATTGTGCATCGTGGGGATTTACTCTGTTGGCACAGAAAATCTTTATGCTTTCCTCTCTTCTCATTGGGACCAGTAGCTTATTGGCTTTATATACAAGTATAAAGGGGTAAACTTTGGAATTGTGTTTTCTGTGAATTATGCTCATCATCTCGAACTGGATGAGGAAGTTCAGTAGATCTGGAACCTGATTTGTCTTTCTCTGCAGTGAAAATATTCGTACCGCTCAAACTTTACCGCTTTTCATCGTTCACATACACAAACCACAAACAACTTTTAACACTTAAGGGAGAAGTGAAAGGAAAACAAAATGTGCTTATCTTGTCAACAGACTCTCCTGGCTAAGCTTAAGAAAAACAATCTTACCGCATGATGCTGCCTTCACCGTGTTTTATTGCAAAGGTTGTTGTGAACACTGTTGGTTTTCAGCCACAGATCCTTTTGCACTTGAAAAATAGAAGCTTAATACCCAACATTTTAGATATTAATGTCTAAAATATTTTTTTTATCTTCCACTTTAAAATCTTGCTTCATTTTGTTATAAATACATATAAGTTTGTGGATGCAAAAGGACAAAATGGGGAAAAGTTTATAGAGGTATGAATAATTTTGTAAAGGATATTTGGCGCCACCTAATGGCCTTGCTAAAAAAAATACACTTACACGTTTTCCTATCTAGCTGTTTTATTATTTGCCGATCAGTGTTGTTGATTTTTACTTCAAAATATTGAGGATTAGGTTGCAAGTGGCAGCTTTGCATATTTCTTTGGTTGTGTATTTTTTGAGTTTGTTTGTTTTACTGTTTCTTTTCTGTGAACATTTTTGTCTATGAAGCACAAACGTCTGTTGTTTTTGTTTAGTTTTTTTATCCAGTCCATTACATTTTTTCTGATTCTTATTCAGGTTTTTTGCACTGATTGAATTTACCTTGTCTTGTTTGGTAATAATAATTAGCAGTTAGCAACTTGACTCCATGTCCTGTTACTTTTTCCTATTAATTTTCTATTAACTCAGCATTTTAAATTGGACTGAGTTGTACGTGTTTTAATACTTCTTGAATATTAAATGTATAATAATCAATTAAAGTAGTTAAAGAAGCTATTGTCATAATGGATTATTACTATTATTAGCTGTGAAATCCTTTGAGTTTACAGCTTTTTCTCTCCTTGTTTCTCAACAGAGGTGGAGTTTTGTGTAAACTATGGAAGGCCATCACAGACTTCAGGCAGAAACCAGCCTGACGCCTTTTCTACGAGAAGCCAACCTCGATGTTACCTCAGTATTTATAGGAACAACCAGATGTTTAGGAGGAAAAGGACCTGCCTTTATTGGACAGCTTTCCAACCACACAAGAACCTTCTGGAGAGTTTTTCTAATTTTCAAACCAAGATTCTGGATTTTAGGAGATTTTTAAAACTATTTTAAAAGAAAGTGCCACTTGTTTTGATAGGACTGTTGGGTAGAAAACGCTGTTTTTGTTACAGATCCACAATGACAAAATTATTGAAACGTTAGGCTTGTTTTTAGCAAAACATTTTCTCCAGACTTGTCGTTAAGTTTACAAAAGTGGAGACTGACCGCTTTTTAAAATGCCTGAGACACAAAATACTACATCCAGCGTCGTCTATACTAATATTTTTATCACAAAATCTTATCACTACTTTATTTAAATACATTTTATTTAATTAAACTTTGGAACATGACAGTGCATGCTCCTTAGTTTTAGTTTTTATTTAAATATTTTCTTCACATGTCTTTTAAAGGAGCAAATTTACAGTTTTATTGCAAAATATATTCTTCTTGTAAATAATGTGTTATACTTCATCTGTGAATGACTTTTATGTACTTTATAGAAGATATTGCTAAACATAGCTAAGCCTCCATGTGAATTGGACCAAGCCTGCGTTATGAAGGCAACAGGGAAAATGACGTGGATATTATTGTATTTTCCAGTCTCAGCTGTCATAGGAAGTAGCATTCAGTTGGTAATTAATTAATATAACATGATCTGATCATTGGCTTTTGTTGTTGTACACTGGCACAGTTGTGTTTATATCCTGCTTGTAATCCTTGAATCTGATGTATTTTGTGGTGAAATGAAAACAGATTTCTCTTTTATGGATCTTTTTTAACTATTTTCTCTGAAATGGCGGAAATAATCATGAACAGATTGTCAGTTTCATTTTATATTCAAGATGATTCAACATTTTTGTGTCATTGTTAAAATAAAAATGTTTATGTTGAAGCTGTGAAAAAAGTGTGAAATGTTGTATTTACATTTCCCTGCTTTCATAGGCGATCATAGACTGATGTAAAATTTTAATGTATGCAACTAAAAGTACCAGAAAAGTAACTACAAAGGTATTGAGTAATTGTACCACAGCGTGAGAACTATGGCCAGTTATAGACTTGAGAATAATTTCTCAACTTAAATTAGCAATTCTAATAAATCTGTACAAATTAAAAATATATATATATTTAATTAATGCACTAATATTATTACCATGGGGGGAAATGTACGCTTGTATCAAGGGTGAAAAACAGCATAATTTAATCAATAAATAAGGTCATATTTATTGTTTGAATTATTACATTTAAACATTACTTGAATGTAATAATTTTAATGAAACAAAATATGTAAATGGTATAAATAAAAACACTACCCATTATTTAAATATTTGAATGTTTTTATTAAAGCTCCAACTAAATTGTTAAATCCTAAGTGATCATTTTAGTCCTGTTGCAGCACGTTGTATATTTAAATTACGTCACATTTGCTACAGATAAGGTGATTGGGCTGTAGTTAAACTGTTGTGCAGGTTGACCAATCAAATGTTAGTGAGCCATTTTCAGTTTTACGTACCCAAAATAAATACGGAAATAATTTAATGATTTAAACATACAATTGAAGTTGTATTGCGCATTTACAACTGTAATTTACATGTTAAATAAATCCATTATGCATTTCCATGACCACATATTTTAGCTTAAGTTTATTTGGTAAAGATTTAAATAAGCTATCAAAGATTAAGATATTTATTTAACTATTTAACTATTGGTTCACTACCGGTGGAAGCCCATTTCCGCCACTCTGTTGAAAAAAAAATTATCTCGTTATAACGAGATTTTTTTTTTAACAGAGTGGCGGAAATGGGCTTGAAATGAAATGAAATGAAATTTTATTCAAACATGATACAAGTATAAAAATAAGAGTGCACAGTAACAAGAAGTGCATAAAAAAAGAAATATACAGTTTTTGTCTCAGTTAACATATCATAGTCGAAATGGGGTAGGAAGAAGTGAGAACTTATTAACTCCCACCCCCTAAGCACATGAAAACTTTACAGTCCTACCATCAAAGAAAAAAAAATAAAAATAAAAAATCAAAGTCAAAGTGGCAGTCAACAGTTACTAATATTTACATATACATTTTCCCTTATTATGCTGGTTTGTCTTTTGTCCCTTACACCAAATTGTTATCTTCAATACACACATTATTGCTTTCTCTCACCCATATGTCTACATCTTCCATACACGGTTACAACTGAGCTGCAACAGGTGAATCGCTCGTCGCCATATTTGTTTTTCAATTATCCGTGTGACGTCAGCGTCCTGCTCTCGCGACCGACCCTCCCTCACCATGACAACGGCAGATGACTTTTAGCATCGAGAGGAGACGGCCGTTACCGCCGTCGCCGCCGGTGATTTACAGCCGTTTTTTCCCCAATAAATTCGCGTTTTAAATCGGCCCGTCTGGTTTATTTTTCATGTCGGAAGGTCGCCGGAGCTGGTAGAGCCCCTGAGGAGCGGGAAGGCCGGCCGGAGGCAGAGAGAGACGCCGTGGGCTTACCGAGCGAACGACGACGACAACATGGCTCTGCTCCAGCATCCGCGGCCGCTGCTCCCCTGCGTTTTCCTGCTGCTCTTCTCCCACCGTGTCCACGCCCGCTCCTCTCAGATATCGGACCTGAAATCTAAAATCTCCGGGGTGGAGGAGCTGCTGGAGGAGTTCCGGAAGCAGCTCCTCCAGCAGGACCAGGCGTACAGGGCGGCCGACGTGAGCGACTCCTGCGTGGGCGACTTCGGCGCCGCGGAGCAGCGCATCATCCGGACCAGGGCCTCCATCGAGCAGGGAGCCGCCTTCCTGCTGGCCCCGGAGCCGGTGCTCACCTGGAGGGACTGTCTGCACGCCTGCTGCTCGCAGCCTCACTGCACGGTGGCGGTGGTGCAGGAGGACCTGCGGCGGCCCGCGGACCGCCTCGGCTGCTACCTGTTCAACTGCAGCTACAGGAATAAAAACATCTGCGCCTTCGCTCCGCAGGAAGGATTCAGCACCTACAGCCGGAGCCCGAACGGAACCACCGGCGGAACCACCGGCGGAACCACCGGGAGGCCCCGGAAAGCTGGGGAGGGTGACACCCCAGGTGGGAGCTGTCGTTATCAATCGATCAATCAATCGATCCATCTTTATTCCAGACACAAAAAGGTCCATAGTAAAAAAAAAAAAAAAAAAGAGAAAAATAAAAACAAACGTGACATATTCACTGAGTCACAGATAAATGATGACACCAATGTTTCCACAATCTTTTTTTTTTATTAGTGTATAAGAGTAGCTGTTCTTGCATAAACCAGCCAGAGAGACGCTGAATGGATTCCAGAAATATCCATCCATCCATTTTCTTACACCCTTGTCCCTTAATGGGGTCAGGAGGTGCTGGTTCCTCTCCAGCTGGCGTTCTGGGTGAGAGGCGGGGTCAGGGGTCACCCTGGACGGGTCACCAGTCTGTCGCAGGGCAACACAGAGACACACAGGACAAACAACCATCCACACACACACACACACACACACCTAGGGACAATTTAGACAGAGCAATTAACCTGGCAGTCATGTTTTTGGACTGTGGGAAGAAACCGGAGTACCAGGAGAAAACCCACCATTATTCCAAAAATAATCTTAATTTATTACAAAAAAAAAGTTCAAAAATACATAAACAATGAAGAATTGGGTCCAAAAACTGAGGTCGACATAACAAAAACTCCAACTCAGGTACAAAAACATAAATACTAATCAATACAATATCAAATCTTTAAGTTAAACAAACCTCAAAATGAAACTACCAAATAGAGGAAATATTAAAGAAACGGTCAAATTAAATTAACGAAATCCAAATTTTCCTGCCCCCTGGCAAACAAATGGAACGACCCGCTGAGGAGGTTTGCCAGCCATATGTGGACATCAATTATCTGGAGCTTTTCTGTGACCCTCCAGCAGCAGCTCCACAGGAAACTGGTAACTCAAAACAAATAAATTAATTTGTTGCTTTTAACAAAAATATAAAGAACTGACAAATAAAGGGTTTAAATTTACTATAAATAATGAATGATTTGAGAATATGATTTGTTTGACAGTAAAGTCTCTTTCTATCAGCCATGCATCTCAGCACATTGCAACTAAACATTACCAGCTGGTCTGTCACTGATAAGGCGCCACGTTGGATTAATGATTGTCCTCTAGATCAGGATGCTGAGAGCAGGACCAGATGTTCTGTAGCTTTAGCTGAATGTCAATAAATGTAAAACAAGTGGTTACATTTTCTTATTGCAGTTTTTGAGTAGATAATTTTTTATGCTTTATGTCACTAAAGTGAATATATTTAGTTTTCAACTTCCTAAAACAAGCATGCTAATCATTTTTTGCTAATATAGTTGAAATGTAATTTTTTATTTAAAAACTATTTACTTGTGGATTTTCTTTGTTTGATTAAAAGTGGGGTGCACTGATTTATCGGCACCAGTTTCCTTAATTCTGAGAGAATCTTGATCGGCCGATTCTTAAGTGTGAAGCTGATCTTATGCACCAATCTGATCGACCTCAGCAAAGGTCTAAAAATCAGCCGCTGTCCTCTTCTGCTCTCCCATGAGAGACGTTTGACTGACAGACCGGCCCGCCAGGTCATGTCTGCACAGATGCAATCAACAATAGTCGCTCAGCTGTTTCCAATTCAACAACTTTTAGTGACATTTCAGACAAAAACAGTTGGTATCAGCCAAAACCGGAATCAGCAAGTCAGGCTTTTAAAGAACCAGAAAACTGCAATCGGTGCAACCATCATTAAAAGTCTAAACTTCTGATATTCTACTCCATAATTTTAGCTTCAAAGCTTAATATGGTAGTAGGGTGGCATTAAGTTCTGCAGCAGAAGCTGCAGTTTCCTTTGTGAAAAGGAACCAAAATCAATGTTTAGTTAAACTTAATAACCTAAGTCAGACACGTAAACATCACAGGACTAACGTCGGGTCGAATCCACAGAAACGGACGAGCCTCCTCGCAGCGATGCGGGGCAGGACGTGGTGATCCAGCTGCCCACCGACTGGGCCGTCCTGGACGGCAGGGACAGCGTGGACGACCACAGGATCACCAACTACGACTGGACTCTCGTTAGAGGAGACATGGCCGTCAACATGAAGGTCTGTTTTCACCTTTTATCTGTCACTAAATCCAGCAAAACGGACACAAAACATCAAGGAAGGATGCAAAGATTAAACACTGCAAAAACACGAAATCTGACCAAATATTTCTGGTACAAATATCTTAAAACTTACTGAAAAGCTGGGTTTTTTTCAGGAGCTTGTTTTAAGTTAATAATTTCCTAATATTTATGAAAAAGATAATTTTCTTCCCGACCCCATTAAAGGGACAAGGGTGTAGGAAAATGGATGGATGGATGGAGATAATTTTCTCTTTTAGCAAGACGTTCTTCACACATAACTGAAATAATTATTTCACGCACATTTTCATCAATATTAATGAATTTTTAATTTAAAACCAGCTCCTCTATCTTGCTGAAAAGTTACTTTCAAGTTAGTTTTGTCTCATTTCAAATGTTACTTGCATTAGAAACTAGACAAACAATACTTGGTAATGTTTAGTGTTATGGTGAAGGTGTTGCTCTAGTTCATCATCATAACTGCAAACAGAGCTCTATCTCAGAAAATACAGTTTTAAACTTGACGAACCAGGTGAACCACGGAGCTTCTTCTCTTTATCTTCGCTCAAACATTCAGATGATGCAAATATTTGCTCTTCCACTGTGAATGACCAGGTTGTTGTTATGACAGACATGAGGGAATAAAAAGCATTGATGCTCAGTTTACAGTAAACCGGTTCATTTGAATGCACAGCCTCGTATTTCCACGCTGTATCAACAGAAACTAGATTTGGTTTTGCATTCACATCGCCCAGAGAAAAGCGGAAACCTGAGCCGATTTCAGTGACCAGAACCTCAGAGATCATTTAATCAATTCTTCTTTTTACTCACTTTCTTTTCTAAACAAAAGACAGAAAATGTTTTCAAAACGGGACTCTTGTGGGGTGGAGTGGTGGCGCAGGGGCGGGGCGCAGCCCATGCGCTGAGGCCCTGGTGGCCCCATGCCGGCGGTCGCCGGCCCGATCCCCAGCCTGGCGACACCCGCCGCATGTCCTCCCCCCCCAAACAGAGCCAGCAAAACCTTTAAAAAAAGTTACTTTTATTTAGGCATCCCTTTCGTGACTTTTATGAGTATTAGGGTCAGACCACGAGAATTTTTGTTCAAATATGAGAATTTAGCCATAGCATTAGCAGAAACAATTTTAACCAGAAAATAGTTGTTTTAAAAAAAACAAAATGTTTTAATGAGGCAAAGGTTTGAATTATCAGGATTTGTCTTGAGCAACTCGTTTCAACATCCTGCGACTGATCAACTGTTATTTGTAAAACTTAAACGGCGTAATGAATAACTTCACAAGATGCTCAACATTCCTCATACATTTTTTTCTTAGTTTTTGTGTCTGAGTTCTCATAAAATTACGGCTTTATTCTGGTAATTAAATAAATTAACTTTACCCCGGCTTTAATATTCCATCGTAGAGTTAATTTAAATAAATAGAAGCTTGTCAAACAAGATGGCCGCCTCAGCGTGACGACATCACTCCGAACTATAGAAACCCAACAACAACTGCTGAAAACAATCCAGATTTTCCATAAATTAAATCTTCAAAACCCAACAGTTGAATTAATCAATAAAATCCCTAGTGTGAACCTTGGCATGCTTTATTTTGTTTGTGCACTTTGAAGGTGACCCACCCAGGGCTGCTGAAGGTCAGCGGTCTGCAGGAGGGCGTCTACACGTTCCAGATGACTGTCACCGACTCGGCGGGGCAGAAGAGCTCCGACAACGTCTCCGTCACCGTGCTGGCACCAAAACACCAGGCGGAGGGTGAAAGGCTCACCAGCCATGTCTCCACTTTTGGTTCTGACTGTGGGGGAGGTTGAGTGGTTAATGGTATTTGTGTTCACAGTTTGCACTGGTGGCTGCTCCAACTACCAGTTCAAGTGTGACGATGGCTGCTGCATCGACATCTCCTACGCCTGTGACGGGAGGCAGCACTGTCCCGACCGCTCTGACGAAGACTTCTGCACAAACTGTACTGGTTTTCGTTCTCTACATTACAGATGCAAACAATTTATGATTAATAGTCAGTTCACGTTTTATAAAATTAAAATTAGTTTAAATCAATTAGAACTTATTTTAGTGTTGTAATTTAGCCTCCGTCCAGCAGAGGGCGCCGCTGGCCACACTGAAGCGAAGTCAGCTAGTATGGGATTAAAGATGGAGCGATTGTAGAACGTTAAAGAGAAACCGTCCAGTTTGGAGTTCAAAACGCGCTTTATGTTGTTCTGTTCTGAAATGTAAACGCTCAACAAACTCAAGTTTAACCTAAAGGTGCTCATTAAGCCGAGCTGCGACCAAGTGAGTCATTAGAGCCGTTTTAGATGCAAAAAAAGGAGCAAATTTCCACCAAAACGTTTTTTTTTTAAATGTAGAAAAAAAAACATTTATGAGCTCCCAAAGTCTATAATTTGCTAGAAAGTTTTCAGATTCGAATTTTCTAGAAAATAAACACTGAAATTTCAATTTAAAAGTCAAAATTCAAATTTTGTGATTAATCTGAAATTGTCAGAAATATTTTACTTTTCAAACTTTTAGACTTTTCAAATTTCAAAAACCAAAGATTTTTCAAACTTTTGAAATTTCCATGTATTTTCTAGACTATTTCTGGGATTAGTCTCAAATTTCAGTTTTTTTTCTAGCAAATGTTTATTTTTCCAAGCTCAGAAATTTCCAAGTTTTTTTCCTAGAAAATTAATGAGATTCATCTACAATTTTCCAAATTTTTTGGTGCAAATGTACCCATTTTTTTAATCCTCATTAGCCGTAAGACACAGTTGTAGGTGTGGGATGTAAAATGCTCTTTATTTTGTTTTTGTTTTGAAATATAATCACTCAAAAAGCTCCTTCCTTACACTCATTTGAAGAGAAAGCCCTGGTTTTTAAGAAAATGGCTGTTCATTCGATTAATAATTCGATAAGATCAATCTTATCCTAACTTTATATCAACTCACAAATCAATAACCTGCATCCCTGCTTTGAGTAAAGATGATTAAAAACGCCTGATCTAACACCCAGAACTGATCCCTGTGGGTTTGTTTTAGTCGATGGTGGCCGGAAGTCGGTGACCCACCCGGTGAATCCCCCCAGCCCTCAGAGGCCCGCAGCCCGGACCCAGCAGGCGGACGGAGCCGCCGTGCTTCCAGGGGCATCCAGGAACACAGTCGTCTCAGCGGTGGACGGGAGCAGCAGCGCCGTTCCTGCTCAGAGCCTCGGCGAGCAGCAGGGCGCGTCTGCTGACCAAGGTAGGAACAAGGTTTACAGTCGAGTTAAAGGACGATGGGTGTGATGAGTCTACTCCGGTTATTTGTTTGCTGAACAGTAGGATGCGCTCCTCAGTGCTTCATGTTTCTGGAAAGCAGCGTGTTTGTGGGCATGAGAGCAGATGGAGCCTCCAGGCGGCCGCTGAGCCAACAAACCACTCAGCGTTCCCTGGGAAAGCAGCTCCTAGCCTGACTCCCTCCTCAGTGCCAGGACAAAGCTCCCCTGTCTCTGATGCCATCTGATCCCTGAATTAGACCGAGACCGGCCAAAAGGCCGCCTGCACCACGGCTGTTTCAACACACTCTGCGTACTATATGGCTGAAGTGTGTTCTCTGAAGAATGAAGCTAAAGAAGACCAGAAGACGTTTTTTGGTCTAATGATGGTTCAACGTGTCATAATCACTTTGTTCACTGGAAAAAATACAATCTCACCAAGTATTTGTGGTCTAGTTTCTTGTGAAAATACCTTGGTGCATTTGAAATAAGACTAAACCAACTTGCAGGCAAGAAATAGGACCATCTTTTCAGTAATAATTCCTTAATATTGATGAAAAGTAACTAGTTATCTAGTAATAATCGATAGTAATAAATAATTGGCCAAAATAAAATGTCTTGTTCCAAGTCACCGTATTTTCCGCACTATAAGGCGCACCGGATTATAAGGCGCATAGAATAGACGCCACAGTTATGTTGCTACCCGTCCGGTATTGAACGGGACATGATTTGTTCCGTTCACTACAAATATGGATGTCTAATAATAACAAATTGGTCCTGAGTTCTATATATAGCATCTGCACTAGTCATTGTTTCACTCACGGTTTGGTGTTGCCATATTGTGCCCAACTGCTTCCTGGTTAGCACAGACCAACCGACACGCTGCCGCCGCAGCCTCTGTCTCTCTTCCCCCCACGGCTTTAAATGTATAGCTGCTGGTCCCTTGGTAACTCTAGCCGAAGCTCCTGGATAAATGTCTAAAGCTACTTTGTTGACATAAAGAAAGTCAACAAAACAGTTCCGATTCCGGTCGCCAGGAGAACCTGGAGAGCGACTGGAATGGGGCGTCTGGACGATGGTCACCGTCTCCGTTCGCGCACAGCATGTTGGTGGGAACGTGATGCTAGACGACCTGCAGACGACCTGATTATTAGGTGGGTAGGTAGATACATAGACATGTCTATGGGTAGATGGGTCAGTCAAACTTTATTAACAAACCAGTTTTTTGACAACATCCCAGCATGCACTGCGCGCTTCTTCTACCGGGAAAATGAAGTCGGCAGCTGCTTACCGTAGTTGCTAGACCTGTTGTGGCTCAATATTGGCCCATATATTAGGCGCACTGGGTTATAAGGCGCACGGTCGGCTTTTGAGGAAATTTAAGGTTTTTAGGTGCCTTATAGTGCGGAAAAATATGGTAGTTTTGTCTTCTTTCAAGTGCACTAATATATTTTCTCCAGAAACTAGACCAAAAATACTTGTTTTTAAATGTAAAAAAAGATTATTATTGAAAAAAAAGTCATTTAGAAAAGAAAAATGATTACATTTCAGTTTCTAGATGCACAAACCTGGTCGGATTTTACCCCAAACACCAGCTGGGATTTCAGTGGTAACAAATCTAGATTCAGAGCCTGAATACATAAACTAAAAGGAAATGCATAAAAAAAGGGGACAGTTCATCCTTATCCTTCTTTGTGGTGATTTTGCATTACTTTCTGTTATTCTATGGCAAATGGACTGAACTTATGTAGCGCTTTATCTAATCATTTCTGACCATTCAAAGCGCTTTACACTAGAGCCACATTCACCCATTCACACTCACACATTTATACACTGATAAGCAGCTCGGTAGGTAATTTGGGGTTGGGTGCCTTGCCCAGGGGCACATCGACATGTGGCAGGAGGAAACTGGAATCGAACCTGCAACCTTCCGATCACAAGACAACGACTCTACCCACAGAGCCACAGTCGCCCTTATGTCGTCACATAAAATCCTGTGAATTTGTGGTTTTAACACAACAAAATGTGGAAAAAGTTTCAAGGAAATTAAAACTTTTGCAATATGTTGCAAGGTGATGTAGAATAATATTTGAAACATCCAAATATTGCGTCTGTTTGTGCAGATCCGTGCGCTGCAGATCCGGTCGTTGGCCCCTGTAAAGGCACCTTCCCTCGGTGGTACTACGACCAAACGGCCCGAGAATGCAAACACTTCCTGTACGGTGGTTGCCAGGGTAACCACAACAACTTCCTCCAGGAGTCGGACTGCGTCAGCGAATGTTTACAGAAAAGTAGGAAGATGCATCACTTTATTTCTACTCGTTTCTTTTAATCAGAAAGAATCTGAAGATGTATTTTCACCCTGCTGTCGTGTTTTAGGCTCGGCCTTCAGCCCAACCAGTGCAGCCGCCGCCGTCACAAGGCCGACTGAGAAAGGTACAAATATACGATCACAGGCGATTATTTACTCTGACGAGTCATTGATTAATCAGACAAAAATGGCCGATTCTGCAGATTTTTCATTTAACCATTTAAGCCTTTTTAAAATACAATATTAGTGGTGCATTAAAATATGCAAGTAAACAAATAATTCAATTATTTTATAAAATAAAAAATCAATATTTGATTGCCTAAAATGCATTTCTTTAGTAAATTTATACAAAGTAAAGCTAAAAGGTATTTACAAATGTAAATGTATATATCCTTATAGTTTTAGCTTAATTACTGCTCTGAATGTGTTGTTTTTTTAAGTAAATTGTGTTTATTTTAGTCCCATGCGCTAATTAACGGTTATTTCAATAATCGATTAATTACAATTAATCCCATTAATTGTTTCTGCCTCACTGTGATCTTGTAATTAGTTCTTTTTTCTGATGGATTTTAAGATTTTACTTTTATCCAGGACTTTTCAGCATATTCGGTTATAATTCTGACAAAAATGTAATTGTCACAGAAAAACTGTGACAAATAACTATGCGGACATTTGAGTCTGTTTACTTCGGTTAAGATTAATAGATAATGGAAATAGTTGCAGATTATTTTAATAATTGATTGATTGCAATCAATCCAGTTAATCTTGCAGAGATTATGCAGACTTTCAGACAGAATACTGCTCTGAATTATTATGTTTTTCCTGAAAATAGTCTTTATTTTAGTAGTTTATACTCGACAATTAATCTATTAGTTGATCATTAATGATTTGTATTAATCGTTTCAGATCTAGTTTACTGGCTAAAGTCTTGTCTGTATTAATTGTTTAAGCTCCGCCTAAAGTTTCCAAAACCCAAACGGAGAGCAGCGACATAATCTCCAAACCATTCCCGGTTAAAGGCGGACACCCAGGCCCGGAGTCAGGTGAGTCCGGTTATCTCTGCCCATATTTGAACTATAATTGATTTCTCTGCAGGTGAAGCTCTAGTTTTGTTTCCTTCAGGTGCGATTCTTCCTCTGGCGCTCGGCATCCTCATCACCGCCCTGTGCTGCTCATGATCGGCTGTCGTCTCAGACTCGTTCGTCACAAGCTGAAGAAAGCGCGACCGCTCACCACCGAGGAGTCCGACTACCTCATCAACGGCATGTATCTGTAGCCGAGGACGCTGTTAGCCTGCGTCTCAGACTTCAACGCTTACATATGGAAGCCCATTTCTGCCATGAAAAAAAAAGATAAACAGAAGTCGACTTTGAAAGTCGAAATTATCTAAACTTATGAAAATCTCATAATTAGACTTTGAAAGTCAAATTATGACTTTCAAAGTCAAAATTATGACTTTAAATCTCATAATTAGGACTTTGAAAGTCAAAATTATGAATTTGAAAGTCGAAATTATGACTTTAAATCTCATAATTATGACTTTGAAAGTCATAATTATGACTTTGAAAGTCAAAATTATGACTTTAAAGTCAAAATTATGACTTTAAATCTCATAATTATGACTTGAGTCAAATTATGACTTTAAAAGTCGAAATTATGACTTTAAAAGTCGAAATTATGACTTTAAATCTCATAACTAGGACTGTGGAAGTCGAAATTATGACTTTAAATCTCATAATTATGACTTTGAAAGTTGAAATTATTACTTCCTGTTTAGCTTTTCTTTTTTCATGGCGGAAACAGGCTTCCATACTTATACGCTCTGCTGTCCTTAAAAAAATCTAATTATAAATCAATTAAGATGAATAGTTTGCTGTTTAAAATCAACCAACCTGCTATATTACATATCAGACATTGTTCAGCTTTTCTTCCTGCACAAAACGTCATTTCTGCCTCTAGGGGTCACCAATGCGCCATGTTTGTGCTGCACCTGTTACCGCCGCTAGTTTGAATGGAAGACGAGTATTTGAGTGCCTGGTAACCATGGTTACCGTCGTAGCTCCTGTTCGAGTCCGAATCGGTTAAGTAAGTCCATACCGTGTCCTGCGAATCTTCCTGTCTTCACAGCACGTTTTATTTTTCTTCTTGTGATAAATCATTATAAACATTTGGTAAAATAAATAAAAGTACCCCATGGAAAGGAATTTTACAATATCGTGGTTATTTGTATTAATTTGTCTTTTCTTTAAGATTGCCGGGGAATTTACTTACCCAGGTATGTGCAAATAAAAAAAAACATTTCATACAGATGGGTAAAAATGAACATTTAACATAAATGTTACTATTATTAATAATTTTTGCAGAATTCTAGGTAAATTTTGCGAGATTTCTGAAAACCAAGTTACTTTTTTTTGCAAGATCCTACAAACATTTGTCACATGAAGTTTTTGGGAAAAAAAAAAACTTTATAGAAATATCTACTTTACAAATGAATAATTTTCTAAAGAACCAACATTTTACCTCAATCTTTAGGATTTAAAATAAAGAGGACAGATATATTTTTTAAAAGGAGATTCATTCCAATATATTAAGGAAAACATACTTTTTAGTCTAGTATTGCAGAAAAAATGAAAAATGGTTGAAAATGTACATTTATTATCAATACATCTGTATTTAAAAAAGCTAACTAGCAGCTTTTAATTTTTAGCTAAAGTCATTAAGACTGGTTTAGAGAGATTTTGAGTTATTTTTGTAAAACTGTTCAAATTGGAACCTTGAAATGTTACATTGACTCTGTAAAGCCTGCAGTTTGTTCCCATCTGCATTGACTGGGGAAAAACACGAAACAAAAAACTGCAAGAAAAACATAAACATCTCTTTATTTTCATATGCCATTCCAGATAAAGCCAAATATCAACCACTTCAATCCCTCTAAATAAAATATGCTTTTTTTTTTTTAGTATTATTCTTTTTTTTTCCTCCAAGAAAACAGACATTTGCTTCATATTGTTGAAGTTTATTTTGGCAAAGCAGTGACTCTCCCAGTTGGTGACCGCACACGTCGGAAACGGAGACCAGCGGCAGCAAACGACGCGTCGCCCGGTGGGACCTGCATGCGTTTTGGTGAGTTAGGTGGTTTCTGAACTTTATCCAGAGAGCTGAGTGTTTCATACGTGACCCGACGGCTCTGCACATCCGTCACTGTGTTGTTCGTGTTTTCTAATACTGCTGGCGGGGGAGTCGAGGGGAAAACAAGCTTATATTCTAGCAGAAAAGTCTACAGTTAGATGATCCACACACACACACACACACACGCTGTAGCTGGGTGAATTATCTAAAAGTCTCTGGTGTTTTCGTTCTGCTTTCCTCGTACATTCAGCTTTGACCCTGCTGAAATGTGATTTATAAACACCCGACTGCAATTAAAACAACAACAAAAAAAATACAAAATGAAACCCAGAAGTGGGAATTAAATTAACCAAAAGATGGAAGAAAGAAAGAAAAAACCCATCTTGAATATTTCTGCATGGAGCTTCAACCAGTCTTTTCCTTGCAGCCCTTGTTTGGCTGTCAGTGTTATTTCTCCAGTCACTCTTTAGACTCGAACAAAAACAATAAAAAAAAAAGCATGTTTTATAATGCTTGAAAACAAAACTTTCAGGGCTTGCCGATGCCATCCGAGTTTTCCCCAGGTTTCAAACTTAAAGGTGGATTATGGATCGTCTTCTTATTCAGAGTTCATCCCTGTGGAAGACAGACCGTGAAGGTTAGAGCAGCAACATGAGAGGAAGCGCCAGCCTGTCATGCAAACCGTGAGGAACCGCATGCAGAACGATCAGATCAAAACGGCAGCCGGTCTGAGGCCACATCCCACAGAGAAGATGATTCAACCAGCTTTTATTTCGTAGTAGGCAACCAAACCGACTAATCATGCTTTGAGCACCTCCAGCACCGCTCCTGTTACGCAACATTTTGGTTCCAAACAGGAAAAAAAAAAGCAACAAAAAAAAAAGATAAAACCAGATTAGTGGGTGAAGAAAGTGTTAAATAAACAAACAACAACCAAAAAAAAAGGGGGGGGGGGGGGGGGTAGAACGTGCAGCTAGTTGGTATGGTATGGAAGAAGCAAAAAATGTCAACAAGCAGCAAAGTGCAGCCTCTTGTGCGCCATTGGCTGCTCCAAGCCACACCATTTCACCTTTTCCGCTGTGAGAAGGAGAGAGAGGGAGGAGGGGGGAGAAGGAAGTCACTTCCACCTGGACCACTGCTTGTCTCTGTCTGTTAAAGGCACATAAATCACCCCCATCAAGGGCTTCATCTTGGTGCTGCCGTCCTCCATCTTGTCGTATTGCTCCAGCATCTGGTTGCCTCCAGCCGGGCCGACCGGCAGAATCAGACGCCCGCCGGGTTTCAACTGGTCCAAGAGCTGAGGAGGCGGGAGAGAAGAGCGTCAGTGGGGTGACGACTGTAATGGGAGACCAGTAGCAAGGCATTCTGGGAGGTCAAATCTGCTTCGGTTCGCTCACAACAAATGTGTAAGGACGAGGGAAAACTAAATATACATTTATGCTTTTATTTTTCCGTTGTGTCAGTTTTGGTCCTCCATACTTTACCACAATAAACCCCAGCAGTATAAAGAAAATGTTTGTTTTAATGTATATATTTTGTTTTTCCTTTCCTTTGTACAGATGCTGTCATCAAAAAATATATATTAATTTTTATTTTCCTTACACATGCGTTTCTGTCGAGTTTATATATTTTTTTTCTTATACAAGACTCTGACCTGAACCTCCAGAGCCACATTAAGACAGTCACAAAGTCGGCCTTCTGTCACCTGAAGAACATCTCTAGGATTCAGAGGACTTATGTCTCAGTGAGATCTAGAGAAACTCATCCATGTGTTTCACTCATTATAGCAGCGTCTTCACAGGTCTGACTAACAAATCAATCAAACAGCTGCAGCTGATCCAGAAGCTGCTGCTGCTGTTCTGACTAAAACCAGGAAGATGGAGACATAACACCAGTTTTAAAGTCTCTCCACTGGTTCCCTGTAGCTCAAAGAATAGAATTTAAAATACTGTTGTTAGTTTATAAATCACTTAACGGTTTAGCACCACAACACCTTAAAGATCTGCTAGTGCCGTACCAAACGTCTGGACCCCTCAGATCTTCTGGTTCTGCTCTGCATCCCCAGAACCAGAACCAAACGAGGAGAAGCAGCTTTCAGCTTCTATGCACCACAAATTTGGAACAAACTTCCAGAAAACTGTAAAACAGCTGAAACACTGAGAGCCTTTAAGTCTCAACTTAAAACCCACCTGTTTAAAGTTGCTTATGGATAAATTAGGGTTTTAATGTCTGAGGTTTGAATCCTTGTAAGATGTCGCTCTGCTAAAACTGTTGGAGGAGATCCGATAAGGGCAAGTCCTCACATGGATCCATGTTTTTATTTGTACTTTTAATAATGGTTTTATCTTTTTTAATCTTTTTAAAAATCTCTTTCTCGTTTAAACAAGTTATAAAGGTTTGAGTCCTTGTCAAATGGCGGTTTGACTAAAAAGTTCTAAATGTTAAAGTTTTTAATTTTTAATTTCTCTGTTTTTTTTCCATCTCTTTCTCACTGTTATTCAATGTCACATGCTGTTTTTATTTTAATTATGCAAAGCACTTTGAAACGCCTTGCTGCTGAAATGTGCTATACAAATAGAATTTGATTGATTGACTGTAATCAAAATGAGAAAAACAGGATAAAATCTCTGTTTTTCCTGACTTTTGTTTCTTCTTTAGAGGCTTTTCATCCGTTTGAAGTGCAGTGAGACCCTGCAGTTTGGCAGCATGACGGACTAATGACTCACAGCTTGGGGGACGGCGGCAGCTGCTGCGCCGACATGGATGGCGTCATACGGCGCCTCCTCTGGCTGACCCATCCTCCCGTCGCCCACTGGAAGAAACGCAGCAGGAAGTCAGGAGACCAGACTCACCACAACACCGGCAGCCGGTCGCTGACGGCGCCACGCGGTTTTCCTCCCATCATCCAACAGTTAGAATCATAAACTAGACCAAAAAATGTGACTTGTTCTTAAAATAATGACGGAAACATTCAACACAGACAATTAGGGTTGAAAAGATTCATCAAATTATTGAAATAATCAGCAGCTAATTTAGTAATCGATTGTTACATCGAGTATACTTTTTTTTTATTTAAAAAAAGGGCTATTTAATGACCAAAAAGAAAAAAAAAAACATGCAGCGGAGATTTTGCATTTAAGATATAAATGCTGACAGGATGTATTTACATTCTGATGGGATGTGGCATTTTTAGCTTCATGTGGTTCAAACTGACTAAAAAAAATCATCACATTCTGCTTTCCAATTATTAATCTGTTAATCCAAAAGAATTAATCCAGACGTCAGCTGTACTGTCAGAAAAAGATGAGCTGTTCAAGTATTGATGTTAGAAGTATTTTTTAGCTTACCATAAATAAAGTAATGGCATATTACAGTAAGTTTTTATTTTCTTATTTAACATGTATTTTCTGCATCTTTTCTAAAAGAGTAAAAAGAAACAAAGAAAAAGGCTTGAGTGGTTCATTGGGATTCTGCAGAATGGGCCGCATTTTTCCTGATTAATTGTCACAATAAATCGATTAATAACTGTTAGAATGCAAAAGAAAGAAATGCATTCATTATCTCAGCTACAACTATGTTCGCTCCAGTTTTCATCGAAATTCATTTTTAAATCAAAATTTTATAAATCACTGTGTATCAGGAAGATAAAGCAAATTTATCAAACAATTAATAATGTTTATTTTTTATGTCTTTTCACTCATCGTGCCGTGATATACGTCGTATTTTTTTATTTCTACACATGCTACTTGCCGGTGTAGCTGAAATCTGATTTGTCTAAGCACTTGAAACCCGAAGGACCCGGTTGCAGCTGCACTTTCGCTCTCCTGCAGAGACGGTGAAAGCGCTCAATGCTGAATTATTCAGACTCTGCTGAGCAAATCCATCCTGCATCGGTGAGGAGCAAGAGCAGCAGCAACATGACGCAATGAACCCAGAAACGCGTCTGCCGCCCGCCGTGTCTCACCTATTAGCTTGACTCGGCCCGACGTTATCAAGTCGGGGTCGTCTTTCTTCACGTTGTTTACGGAGTCGTCCACCAGCTCTTTGATGTGATCGATTCCTATGACTTTCCCTTTAGGGCCTACCTGGAGAGCACAGAACCGGGTCAGTTCGACCACAAACCACTGAAAACCATTTCACACTGTGATTGGCTGGGCTATGAAGCTGCGTGCTAAAAAAAAAAAAAAATCAGGTCGCCACCAGAGAGAAATCGGTTGTGTTCACCCGTCCTGTGTGTGGCTCACCATTCGTGCGAAGCAAACGGACAGGATCCCGCTGCCGGAGCCGACGTCCAGAGCTTTGGCTCCCTCGTGAAGCTGGTCGTGGAGCAGCTCCAGTGCGTAGGCATGCTGGGAGGACGCAGCGTCCAGAGAGACCAAACGGAGACGGACAGGGGGGGGTGAGCTTCAGCACTAGACTGACTCTAGGGAGCGTTCACACTGCAGCCTCAAGTCACACAATTCCGATTTTTTTTGCCGGGCCGTTCTCACTGCCAGTAAATGCGACCTGTATGTGTTCTGCAGTGTGAACGGGCAAACGGCCTGAAAGTGTCCCGCATGCGCAGTAGAGGGCGCAATGGCGTCAGCGTTCTCAGTGATCTGCCAACCGCCATAAAAAGAAGAAGAAGAGCTCAGAGTTTGAGGAAGTAAACATGGAGGCTAACGGTGGAGCTTAGCTACATATTTGAAGTTGTTGTCCAACCGGAGCAACATATTAACAACTTAATCCTCATATAGTCCGTCATGGTTGTTGTTTTTCTTCCACTTGCTCGTATCAGGACTCAGAATAGTGAGATTTGTTGAGAATCAGTGATGCTCAGTTAAAATGAATGAGACCTGGACGTTATGGTCGCATTTGAATCGGATACGTATCGGATATGGGTCACATTCTAAAAGAATCCGACCTGAGCTGTTCACACTGCCATGAAAAGATCGGATACAGGTCACATTACGTCAAAAAGATCGGAATTGGGTCACTTCAGGCTGCAGTGTGAACGCAGCCTAGTTTTCAGCAGTATTTAAAACGCCTGACCAGCCGATACCGTTTCTCTCTGACAAGCTGGTAAATGTGGTAGAAGAAAAAGGGGAACATTAGAGAGGCAAATCTTTCAGTGTCTAGAAATTCGATACCGATTTTTCTTTTCAAACGGTCTAGAGATTCTGTTTAAAGAAGAAAGGGACGGTTTGGGCAAATAAAACATTTATTTAAAATACTATGGGTTTATATTTAAATAAAAATGGAGTTTGTGTAACTTAAATGACCAGCATCCGGTTAGCTTAGCTGCCTGGCTTCTTCTTAAATAAAAAAAATACAAAAAATTATTCAAGATACAACTCTAGAAAAAATTAAGAGATCATGATCAGTTTCTCTAATTTTACTTTTTATAGTTTTACGTTTGCGTAAAATAAACTTTGTTCTTTTATTCTATGAATTACTGACAACATGTCTCTGAAATTACAAGCAGAAATGTAGTTTTTATTAGCAGAAAATGAGAAATGGTCAAAATAACAGAAAAGATGCAAAGAAAACAAGTTTATATTCATTTAAAAACAATACTGACGTTTTAACTCAGGAAGAGTTCAGACACCAACATTTGGTGGAATAACCAGAATAATTCAGGACTATGAATCGAATCAGTTTCACATGTAAGTTGAGCTGAAACCATCTGATTAATTGTAATAAATTTAGTAATCAAACAATCATCATGTGGAGCATGCAGACTCTAAAACAAGGCATTTTCTGAAACACCACAGAGCAGAAACTGTACAAAAATGTACATGTCGCATTTAAAATTAAAAACCTTCTTTGCTTGTAAATGTGCTCTATACTTTTAGCTTCACCTGGTTCAAATTCTGTAAATAAAATCTCCTATTAAGCATCTCTGACTGTGACTGATTGGTTAATAACAAAAAAACGAATCATCTGACTAGTGTTGCACTGCATTGTACAGGATCATCCTTTGCTACAAATGATCAACACTGAAGGAAATCAACTCTACTGAATTTTAGGCAATAAAATGTTAATTTCTTTCAAAAATTAATTGTGGATTTCCATTTTTAATATCGTATAATATTAGCTTAAGTGGCTAAAAGAAAAAGCTAAAGATTCCTCGATTAACCATCAGCAGAATAATCGACTACTCCATCCCTAAAAATAATCAGAATTAAGGAAATCAGGGCCGATTTATTGGTGCGCCTCCAAATTCCACCCAAAATAAACACAATGTGCCGACACAAGAAATGTGCTGAGCTCTTTTCTGGTTCTATTGGATCATAGGACCAGAACCAAGTGCTCAGAGTTGCGGGTCAGAGTGTGTGGAAACACGCAGAGCTCGTACCATGTGTGGGGCGCTGATGGTCGCCTGGTAGCCTTCGGATCGAGAGAGAAGCACAGGATCTGTTAGTTCGTCCCTCAGAAAGCAGAGCGGACAAAGTGACGGCAGGAGAGGACGCACCTATCGACTGCGGCGAGTCCATGTACGGGTTACACCTGGAGTAATGTGCTCTGTCTGTGGACAGCATGACTTCATACACCTTGTCGGATTTAATAATGCCATTTTCTGAGGAAGAGAGAGAGTTTGAGTCACTGCATTTGACCGCTGACCAGCCGGACGACGAGCTGAATTCATCACGATACACGACATTCGTTTTGATTTCAGACCATTTTCAACTGATAGAACGAAAATGGAAGAATAATAATAATAATGCAAGAACATATTGTCAATAAACTGTCACTGGAGCTGGAAGACATTTTAAATATCCAAAAGGAACAAACAAAACAGCAAATAAAATGAATTATGAAGTCTCTGTAAATGTAATTTAAAAAAAAAAAAAAAAAAAACCAGACTGAAGACTTCAGTTATCCAGTTTTTGGTAGAAAGATAAAAACGATACATCCTGCAAATTGATTAACATGATTAATTGATCTATAGCAACAGACAAACTGACACACACTATCAGAACAGTTAAAGATCTTCTGTGGGTGGCAAATCTCCCTGAAGAGATTTCTGACTCTAGAAACATGTTTCTCTCCCTTCGTGTCCATCACTTGCTCCGCACCCTCAGCGCTTCAGGACACCAACGATCTGCACAAGCTGCTGCACCTACCACAGGCTGCTCTAATCTAAAGTAAAGCCACACTTCAAGCTGCTTTTGGCTCATTCTCCATTTCTTTTTATTTATTTCAATCCGTTCTTTGTCAAAACGACGCGAATTCAACACTGACCCCACAGCTTTAGGAGTCGTGTTTGACATTCGCTGTGCTAAACCGGCTCAATAAACCGACTCCGGTTTGAAAACCACCTTTACTGCCTGGCCTGACCCGGGAACACAGAGACGGGACATTAGTATGCGCTCTACGTGTGTGACCTGTTTTAAGGCACATTATGCTAATTCCAGGTTAAATTTCCCCCGTTTGTGCCTAAATAGGTCAGTGTACGACAGAAACGAGTACAAATGCCAAGGAAAGTCAAGATAAATAATCATCTGGACTCAGTTACTGGGTTTTTTAAAAAAAAGTCAGATGCTGGAGATGCTGCTTTTTATTTACAAAAACAAAAAATGCAAACCAAACTTCCACTTACTGTAAACACAGAAAATTACAAATGAAAAACATCAACAGCATCTCAATCATTTCTGTCCCTTCGAAACCTGCAAACAGCATGAAGTGCAACAATATCCTGGACAGAGTGGAATATAAATAGACCTGGTCAGATATTTAATAGTGAACGTAGACTTGCAAACCAAAGTGGGAAGATATCCTGATGTCATTTAGTGTGAAAAACCTGAGGGAAACGTTTTCTAGAGACTTTATTATTGACGTCTCAGTTTTATTATGGCTGCAAAAGTAATGAAAGCCACAGGAGCTTGGACAGTTTCTTCCTTTTGGATAAAGCTTCTTTTCAGTCCAGTTCTTTTACAATAACTTTTTTAAGCCACTTAACATAGCACTAAAAATTACACTTTATTTTGCTTTGTGGAGCTTAGAGCTGCAGAAAACTGTCCATCCCACATTTGTTGTGGCAGCTGGTTGAAATAAGGTCATCATACTTTCACTTGCTTAGAAAAACTGAATGGTAACCTGGAAATTTATTTTCTGTCATAAAAAGTATGGAGAATAGTGTAAAAAAAAGCAAAAGTTGGAAGTTTTCCTTCTATTTTTATTCACATGTTTGCAAGTAGAATATTTTTTAAACAACCTGATAGTCAATATTTTCAACAATATGAACAAAAAATACAAAATTGATCTGAAACATGTTTACCCAACATAACGTCAGAAATTATGAATAATTTTAATTTAAATTTCAAGATTTAATTTAAAAAGAATCAAGCTGGTTCTTGTTTAAATCAAAACAAAACATTTTTAATTTATTTTTAAAAGTAAATATATAAAATATAAAGTAAATATAACATGTTTAAAACATGTCAATATAACATGTTTATAACATATAACATTATGTCATCTTCTGCATTATGTCAGCAGAAAAACATGTTTGGCTGAATAACAGAAATATTTCAAGTCAATTGCAGTCATAGATTTTAACCAAAATAAAGACAGAACATTGAGAATATCCTGCAGATTAAATTTTGTTTAAAAAAAAAATAAATAAAAAATTATTTTTAAAAAAAGTAATTTATGCTTTATTTTTGATTGCGAAATTAATAAAAAAAAAATGGAGTCAAATGTATGTCTATGCTACAGTCTGGGCGTTAAGACATAAAATTGTGGCGGTAAATTATTGATAAGATAAAGAAAAAGTATTTACGTAAATAAAGAAAAACAGCTAAGCTAAGTAGCGGTGAGTGACTCGGTGCCTTTGCACATTGCTAACCGATTGTCTGCCACAAATTTTACATAAAAACTGCATTTCCCCTTTTCTTAAACGTGCAACTGGAAACTCGTGTGATATCCGCAGCTGTCACTGTCGTTCACATGGACGCGCAGTCAAAGATTCAGACACCAGTGAAGGTGGGCAGGGCTGCACAACCCCAAATGACGCACATACGGCTAACGGGCTAAGCTAACGTTTCCCTTTAGCTGTGTGAGCTCGCACTGCGCAAAAACAAGGCAATATTTTCGATCATTTCGGTTCGTCTTCTTGTCCTGCAAAAGACAGAGCCGCGAATCTGTTCCACGCGTGAACGTGGTTTGCAGAAAAAGGGTGTATGTGTGTGTGTGTGTGTGTGTGTGGAGAGAGGTAACGGTAGGTCAACAAACAGCTTAGCAACCAGCTAGCTTAGCTGCGCTAACCACCGCCGAGCCTCCGACGGTGCGGCGCCGATTTTTTTTTTTTTTTTTTTTGCGCTTCGGCGGGTCGGTGTAGCGAGGTGACGGCGCTGCCGCTACCCGCACACGCGTTCGGACTTACTGCGGAGATTGTTAACGAGCTCTGCGTGGCTGGCTCCTCCGGATTTCCACGCCATTATCAAGCAGACTTTGCGGAGTAGGTAGACAGCAGCTGTCAGTGCCGCGCCTGCGCCAACGGTTTTGCCAACGAAGCTGACAACCTCCAAAGGAGACGGCGGAGCGGCGGATACGTCACCGGACATCCAAATGGGGGGGTTTTAGCGCCTTTTCAGAGACACGACCGAACAGAAAACCGCGTCATTTTAGTTAACGACGGATTTATTTGAATGTGCTTCAAAAGCAGGTGTTGGCTGACGGGCATTAAAGCCACATTGCGCTGCCACAGTGAGATTTGCCGCAGTCACACAGCGGTTCACCGCTAGGCGGCGGTAAAGCTTCCTGGGGAAAAAAAAAAAGCGTAGTTTTACGTTTGAACCTCCTGCGCCACCGTAGCTACGTACAAAGCAGCGGGCGCGTACGTAAAGCTAAGCTAACTTGAGTGATTAGACTAATAAAAAGACGTTTTTAAGTATTAGAAAGTGCGCGTTTCAATGGAAAGTGCTAAATACGTGTCTCAGAAAATCAGCAAGACGAGATGGCGTCCAGTCTCGCATTCGTCTTTGCAGCAGCCCGATATATTTGCGGTTGGATCGTGGGACAACGAGGTTAGCAGCAGTTTTAATAACGTCAAATTCAACATTAACCATGTTCGTTCTTTGTTCTTTATTTATATTTGCATTTTGTGTCGATCAAAGTGTGTAAATAAAAGTTGCTGTAAATAGTGGGTTACTTTTCGCTATGTTTTTGTTGCTGCAAAGCTGCTAAACGTCACTTTTGCTACTGTTGCTAGATGAATATTCATATATCTTTGGAATGTCTGATATTGTATGAAATCTTTTCTCTATCTTATAACAACGTTACAGCACCAGACATTGTTGGGATATTGTCTTAGCCCTAATTTGTGTTTTTATATATATATTTGTTTACAGGACAACAAGGTTTCCGTTTGGTCCATTGGGAATCCGGGCAGTTCTGATCTGGAGGATGGATTTGAAGGAGATCCGCAGCTCATCTGTGACCATGAGCATGACGGGGATGTTCTTGACCTCCAGGTGAGACACCTGACAGAAGCATGTTACCATCTTTAAATTTCCAGATTACTTTCCCGTGAAAGGTTACTTCATTTAACTTCAACTTCCTTCTAGTTTTTGGACCCAGAGAGAATCGTCACAGTGTCCTCTACAGGAGCAGTCACCATCTTCCGCCAGGATCCGATCAGTCAGGTGCTGATAGATTTGCTTACATTTTCAGTAGGACTGTATGATAATATCGATATCGCGATATCTATCGATATTTTCTTTCCTAGAAACAAATCGATATTCGTCAGCAAGTATCGTAACGTCCAACTGTCACCTTGTTCACTCACTGCTTGCTTCACCAGGTCATCAGGCTTAGAGTGATTCCTTCAGATGTTCAGGTTAAAAAGGTATCAAACTATTCAGAGCAGGAACTTGGTTCACTTTATTTACTTTACTAATGCATGTCAGCTGCAGTTTGGACTGTTTCAACTAAAAGAAACATGTTTTCTCACCACTTCTTTGATTCATTTTGTCCAGCTGTCCACTTTAAGTCTGTGTCCAACCAGAGCCAGGTATTGTGTAGTTGGTGCTTTTAATCAGTTTTCAGTTAAATTAATTCAATCCAACTTTATAACAGTCACAAAATGTCACCAAAATCACTCTGTCCCTCTAAAATCTTTCAGAAAATCGCAAAAGTGTATTGAATTGTATTGTTGGCTGAATATTGTAATATATATCGTATTGTGGGCAGAATATCGTGTATCGTATCATGAGATTATTGTATCACTACAGCCCTAATTTTCAGCAATAAAACATAATTTGGCTGGACTGTCCTGAGAGGCACCAGGTGTATTTCTGAGAACAGCATGTTGGGTGAACCCTTGGCATCAAAGTTGTAGCGTCTCTGATGTTGATTTTTTTTTTAATATTTGCAGAAAATGTCCATTGGTAAGCATTGGGCTAGAGCCCACCGTTACCCGTGTGACAACGCTCCCAGCACCGGAGTCGCCTGCAACAGTCCTGAAATCGTAACCGTCGGTGAGGACGGCAGGATTATTGTGTTCAGAGCCGACCAGGAATCAGTGGTTCGAGTCATTGGTGAGAAAAACGTTAAACTCCTGCATGGGGCTGAGCGTCATCATGTTAAAAATCTCTGATCTTTTTCATACCAGATCCAATTTGAATAGATTTTGTTTAATTCTTTCTGAAAAAGAAATTGTAAATGACAGAAAATGTGTTCAAAAAGTGGTTTTCACTTCAGTTAGTTATACGACAGAGTTTTAGGACCAAACCATGAGGAGTTTCTATGGAAACCGAAGGAGGGAATTGATGGGGGGGTGGGTGAGGAATCAGAATTTTCCAAAATTTAAAACATTTAATGAAATTAAAGCCGATTTATCGCCCAGCTCCACTTTCAGCCCCCATGGCCTTTTCTTTTGAAACCCAGAGTTGAGTTGGGAGGAAGCTGCTAATTATTGTGCTGCTCCGCCTGTTAGAGAACGCAGACAGCAGCACGCTGCATGCTGTGACTTACCTGAGGACAACAGACGTTTTGACGGTGAACTCCATCGGCCAGCTGAAGCTGTGGGACTTGAGGCAGCACAGCAACTTGCCATCACAGATTCTGTCTTTGTAAGATAGCTTACGTACTAACTACGTTTTATTCTGCTTCGCCTGCTTCCGATCAGACATTTTTCTTTTCCCCAACCAGGTCGAGAGATCGAGTGCCTCTTTACTGCGTTGACAGACATCCGAACCAGCAGCACATCGTGGCGACAGGAGGCCAGGATGGGATGCTCTGCGTCTGGGATGTGAGACAAGGAAACATGCCCTTCTCTCTCATGGAGGCTCACTCAGCTGAAAGTAGGATTCACTCTCACATTATTTAAACATTTCTAGCACTTGGCATTAAGCTTGTTAGGCATTAGGTTTGGCTTCCAGTCTGTTATCTTATAACAGACGCTTAGATCTTTGTAATTTTTCCGCTGATGCAAAATAATGTTAAAATTGAGTGGTGTTTATTTTTCTTTAATTTAGCATAAAGAAAAATTATGGTATGGAAAGATGGTTGAGTCTCTCGATTCAATAAAAAGTTCAAAGTTTTTAAGAAAATGGTCGCTTATCAGCTAATCGTTAGTCTGTGTATCAAATCAATCAACTTAACCCAGTGGTTCCCAAACATTTTCTCCTGCGCCCCCCAGTGGTGTACAAACACTTTCTGTGCCCCCCCCCCATGGATTACAAGTAGGTATCTAGTTGAATGACGCGTGTTAGCGAAGGGAGGGGGGGGTATCGACTTTGTTGGGACCAAAATGAATATACGTAGCTGAACATAGACAACGGCTACTTGTTAAGTTTAAGGTGCTGTATTGATGTTCGCTAGTCAACTTTTAGCTACTTTACCTACATCCAGCCTGAGCTCGACTCACTCGGTTAGTTTGGGGGAAAAACTGCTAAAAGTTGTTTGCGTTTCTGCTGGTTTGCTGCCATGATTCTAACACCTGTGTAGCTCCACACAGCAGCAGCATCTGTAAACCCAGCGCTAGTGTCGTAGCGCTCATGTTGCGTTTAAAGGCGGCTTGTAAAAACATGTTACCACATGTTAACAACGGATTAAACAGTTTTAACTGCTGATAAAAGTGGCAGAGGACACAGATATGGGAAGTGCAGAAGCCCCGACTGTATCAAATTGACAGAGGAATAAGAGTTGGCCATTCTAAGATAGAAACCCAGCACATACAGCGTTCAGGGTTTTGTTTACTTTTTGTTCTTTTTCCATTCAGGCGGTTTCCCGCCCCCCCGCAATAGCACGGCGCCCCACAGTTTGGGAACCTCTGACTTTACTCATTAATGATGACCTGCATCCCTTCTTGGTGCATGTTGCTGATGTTTTGTGTCTCTGCTTTTTGCGAGCAGTGTGGGAGGTTCACTTCCACCCTACGAACCCCGACCACCTGTTCACGTGTTCAGAGGATGGGTCACTGCTGCACTGGGAGACGTCCTCCCCGTCCGAGATGCCCTCCTTTTTACAAGGCGAGTGTCTTTTAGGACCGTTTTACACGGGGCCAGGAATTGGGGCGTATTCTGTGCTTTTGTTTCGATGTAGTGAAAATATAAGATCACCTGCGTATCTTGATGTCGCACAAAAACCTGGGGGTAAAAGTTGAAAGTGGCTGTTGACCAGAATTTGAATTTTATGAGCATTGGTGCTGCAGCTATTTGTTACTCTGATGATAAATTGGCTAATCAGATTTTACACATTTAATCAAACCACTTAAGCTTATCTCATCCGATATTCGAACAGAATAAACATTTTATTGCTTGACATACAATAACATGTCATTCTTTCAGTGAACGTTTGATTATTTTTAGCATCTGCAGCTAAAAATGGCTCCAACGTCAACATGCAAAAAGCTCAGCACTTACTGCTTGACTTCACATCAATACAGTGAATAGCTGATCTGTTTAATAACTGAGTATTAATTTGATAGCAAAAGGTGCTTAGTGGGAGTATTATTTCTTTATTTTTACAGAATTTGAACCAGGTGAGGCCAGAACTATTCCTCAATATGAAACATATTTACAGATGTTTCTTTTTTATCTTTAATGCAAAATTTACATTTTATATTTTTGTACAGTTTTGGCTTAATTACTGCCCTGCCTGTGATGTTCTTACAGCAAGTGACTTTTTTTAGAGTCTGAATTAGAGGTGTGCCAATCGATCGGTCACCGATCATAATCGGCCGATTTCCGTGAAATCGGTGATGATCGGGATCGGTGATCATTGGTTCTGTTACCGATACCGATCATCACCTGCATCTCATTTCCCAGCCTGTCTGTCCAGCTGGTATCGTCTTTCCTTCATTCAGCGCAAACGCGCAGCAACAAATGCTAAGCGATGTGTAACTACTGTATAACGCACTGAGTGAATGAGGACGTTTGCGTGTTGCAGCGGAAAATAGAAGCAGGTCAAAATGTATCAACACAACGAAGCTAATAGACATAAAAACAATGACGGAGTTTGGCTACATCGAGGCTCAGTGCAGTAAAAAGACATGGAGGATCAGACAGCAGGTAAAGTAGCGCAGCTACAAACACTCACCGGATTAGCATGACGGTCAGAAAGCTAAACTAATAACCTGTAAAATGATTTAAGTCTTGGAGCTGCGATGTAAGACGCTGGTTCTGCTGTTGAACCGCTGCTCCGCTACAGGTAGTAATATTTAATATTTAGTAATATTTGACACGGAGCCGCTTCTGCTCCATCTGGTAGCGACTCACACACCGAACCTCTTTAAAGCTGCAGCATCTAACTTAAAAAATACATTTTACATACATATTAAAACTTTCTCTGTCCTAACATGAGACAGATAATCTCTAAAAAATAATCGATCTCCTCCCTGTTACTCTGCTCAGTCAGAAACAGCCAATCAGAACTAGCAGTAACCAGCTAGCCGCTATGCTAACAGGAAGTTTTCATTCAGTAACTCTGGATTGTTTATTGATCCTGTATTTGCCTTTGAATGTTAAGTTTTATACTTGAATTTTTTGTCAATGTTGAGGTTTTATTTTGGCTCTTTGCATTATTTAGCCTCTTCAGAGCCTCATATGTTATCAGTCTGTTAAAGATAGTATTATTGATAGCAGTTCAATTTGCACAATACCTGTTTTGTTTAGTTTTCTTCTTGGACAAAAACAAGATTTTGTCTAAATTAAGGTGAATTCATGGTTCCTTTTTCCACATAATTTAACAGTCGTGTTTATGATAAAAAAAATAAATAAATAATAATTATGTGATCGGTATCGGGGATCGGAATCGGCGATCGGCCCTCAGGGGTGATCGGTATCGGTATCAGCAGAAAAAAACCTGATCGGCACATCGCTAGTCTGAATATTAAAATCACCAGACGATTAATTGATTACTAAATTAGCTGCTGATTATTTCAACAATCAATTCATAAAGATTAATACGATTAATCGTTTCAGCTCTAATCACAACAAGAAGGACAGGATTTTTCACAAAAAACAAAGCTGGGAAATTGTTAATAATATATTATTCATATTATTTTATAATGTCTGTGTAATATAATGTATTAAACAGAAATCCAAATTGACTCTTGGGTGTTCAACCTGTTTTAAACGCTGTATATTCTCACAACACATTCACTTTCTTAAAGAATGTTTATGCATGTAAAAATAGAGATGCTGTTTGTCAGACAACATTTTACACCGGCTTATATCTCTACTGCAACATCAGCAGTAATCTAGGTCATATTTAAAATTGATGCGGTAAAACGTTGTATTTGTTGTTATGACCAGTCGGCAGGAACAGCAGCATGGCGTCGCGCAGCGCCATGGCGCCCGCCGGAGGCATCCAGTCCATCATCAGCGCCTGGCTCTATGGAGACTCCAGTAAATCCCGGCTGGAGACGACACACATGCTGCCCAGCCAGACGCTGTCTGTGAACAGCTTGGACATCCTCGGCCAGTGTCTGGTCTGTGGGACTGACGGAGAGGCGATTTTTGTAAACAGACAGGTCCCAGTTTAACAGAGCTGTTTGTGTGTGCAAAAAAATCTATATATGTTTTCCTTATTTCAGGCACAACACAGCCTGGAGTTCATTTACTGTCTCTCTGTTGTTGTATTTTCATAATAAAAGATGCTAAAACGCTGGATGGGAAGCTTTTCTTAACTAGTGTCAGTGGAAAATTCACATTTGCAGTGATTGATTTTATAAATTAAAGATTTTTGTACACCATTTCAAACACAAGTACATGTTGTATAGATGCATTTAAAAATGAGTAAATAAAATGACAAACATGAATTATCATGACCTTTTTATGATTCATTTTCATTAAATCATTACTGTCAGTTTGGTTTATTACATTAGTAAAGATACCAAATACTCCTGTTATTTAAATAATTTGTTTTAACAAGATGCAGGTATTAAGGTGCTGAAAGGATGAGATTTGTGTGGAAAAGTTAGGGAAAAAAATCAAGAATCTGGCTGCATTTCTCAAGTTTCACCTTTTAAATCAGCATTTTTTGTTTCTTCTAATTGCACCAAAAATTAAGAGTAATTTGTTTATTCTGTTCTTCTTTTGCAATTATGCTTTCTTTATTTAGATTTACCTTTTCACATGTGTTTTCATGTGGTGTCAAACTCCAGTCCTCAAGGGCTTCTGTCCTGTCTCAGGTACAAAACACTGGGATGAAATGGCTTAATTACCTCCTTCTTGTGTAGATAAGTTCTCCAGAGTCTTGCTAATGGCCTAATTATTCTCTTCAGAGGCACATGTAAAAGTTGCAGGGCGGTGGCTCTCCAGGCCTGGAGTTTTCACCTGTGAAATTAATCAGTTCATGGATTTTTCTAATTACATGTTGAGTTTGTTTACTTTTATTTATTAAGCATTTAGTTTGTTTCATTCACTTATTTTATTCATTAAAGTCACGTTTATTTTCATTTTAGTTGATCTATTTACATTTTCATACTCTAATTGAGTTTTATTTCCATATTTTATATTTGGATCAATACATTCTTTGATATTTTTGTGCATGTGCCGGTTTTTGTTAATCAAATGTTATTCGTTTTTGGTTTAGCTAAAATGAATCTGTATTGACCATTTGTCCCAAAACTTAAATTCAAAAATCAAAAAAACTCAAAACTCGAAGGTGATCAAAACAAAAGTGAATCTAACTCAAATAGTCACCTGATGCACCGTGGATTCTGGTTTATGCAGCAAAAAATGATCAAAAGTCAAAATATAGTTCTTTGGTTTTATTTGTAGTTCAGGCAAAAGGTTACAGGCTTCTGCTCCTGTTCCTGTTCTCTGACTGTCAATAGAAACCGATGTGACTGATTGGCTGGTAAAAAACCTTATGACCACCCACATGCATAATAAGACCCACCTGGTTATACCATACACCCACATCCCAACCTGAAATTAATTAACTAATTAAGTGAATTCCTAATCAAAGAACTTATTCTAAACAACAAATTAAACAAAAATTCTAATGATAAATCAACTAGGAAATAAACAAATAATAAGAATAAACTAAACAATTTAAATTCTAAGATTTAACCAAAAAAAGGGAAAATAGCTCCTACAGAATCTTAACTATCTTGCTTTGGGTTTTATCGAGGTTTTATACTCTGTTTGAGGAGACCCCATATGGGCAAGTCCTCATGTGGATGTTTTTAAATGTTTTTATTTTTGCTTTTAATAATGTTTTATATCTTTTTAATCTTTTTCGAAATCTCTGTCTCTTTCTGTTTTTATTTTTATTTTAAATTGTGTAAAGCACTTTGAAATGTCTTGCTGCTGAAATGTGCTATACAAATAAAATTTGATTGATTGATTGATTGATTGATCGAGTAAACGACTATAACGTTAGAGCGGAACTTTATTTTGAAAACCGGAAGCACTCTGTGGGGTTTGTATTTAGCCGTGAGGCTTGTACTTGTCATTCAGATATCACAGGAATTTTAACACGACTAGGAACCAGCCAGCGGGGCACAACACGGACGTTTTGGGTCAGAACCACGTCCCTCACGCAGAGGAACCACCGGAACCACTGCTGGTACCTGAATTTTGGGGAAAAGCGGCAGCTGCAGACACACAGCGGTAAGCTAACTGTTAAAAGTTCCGAGTTAGCATGCTAACCTGTTGTATAGAGGCTAATGGACGCCTTTTCCACTCACAGGCCCTGTTGTTAGACTTCACACCGAGCTCAACTCGTCGTTTTAGTCACCGACAGGTGGTTGGTGTGTTATTTGAACTATTTAGGTGTTTGTGACAACCATTATTGGCCTAAAAGTTTCCCGACGCCTGAGAGTTAACGTTGAAGACGCGTAGAGTTAGCGTGCGATGCTAACAAAGCTAATCAATTAGAAGGAGTCTTGGATCTTTGAAGTAAACCATTTATCTGAAAGGAGTTTTGTTAAATTTAAGAAGATTAATGTTCCTTAAATTGTGGTTTGTAGATCCCAACTCAAAACAGCAGTTTTTATTTGTTTTCACAGCGTAATATTTGTGTTCTGGTAAATGTTTATTTGTGTTGATTGGTCGTCTTTGTCTCATTTTGCCCAACCTGTTTGGTAGCATTACATGCATTTGATATTGGATGTTTTCAGCAGGAGCATGCAGACGTGAAGACAGACATCAGATACCCCGATCTTCATCTCTGGTGGACAGGCGGACGTTTTCTTCATCCATTTTCATCGTTCATATAAATGCTTGTACATGAGGAGAGGGGAGAAGCCCGAAGGACACAGACAGATGCGACCCAATACGTTCCCTGCCAGCAACTACAGTGGTAACAGCCAGCAGATGCTGCAGGAAATACGGAACAGCCTGCGAAACCTGAGCAAGCCCTCCGACCCTCCTAAAGTAGACCAAGCCAAGATGCTCCCTGAAGATCAGAGGCACCAGGGACGCGCCAGCACCCCAAAACATTCCTACCACAAAGCGCTGCAGGAGATCCGCAAGTCTTTGGTGCCTTTTGAAGTGACTGGTTCACAGAGTGGTGATTCTACGGCTTCCGGCCTGTCTGACCTCCACAGGCTGGAACAACCAACTGCTGGGTTTGAGGAGGTGAGGTATCCCTCACAAATGCATCGTCTTATAAAGATTTACGAGCGTTTCATTCTCTTCATGCCTTCGTAATTGACGAGCAAGACTTGGTACACTTTGTGTAGAGGGAATTATTTTGAAAATGTCAGGTATGCAATGTGAAGTGACGAGTTTGTACAGTTGCGAGTACAAAAGAAGTTTTGCATCTGGCAATCACCTTTTGGTTTGCACGATATCAGAGTATGTAGAGACTCAAAGTGCATCACAGATGTAGTTTAAAGCTTATAATTATGGTTAAACAACCTAAGTCAATATCACGCTTTTGAATGCAAGAACAGACTCTGAGCATGATCGCTTGTTTGAATTGATTTTCTAAACTAAGTTATGTTTATTTCGGCCTTTGTAGGGCAACAACAGCCGTCGCGTGATTTACCAGGACTCGATGAGGGAGCAGATGGCTGCAGCTGCTAACACCAACTCTACTGGCCTGAAAGCTGCAGGTATTGCATCAGATCCACTGGGAACGGTGCAGGTTTTCATTTCTTTTATATTTTTTACCCATACTGCCTTTTGATCCGGTGTCTATATGTAGGACAGCTGCTTAAAGAAGACAATACAACCGGTCAAAGAGTATGACTAACACCACGGTGTTTAGTGCTGTGCTTTCACTGACGAGTAGAAAGGAAAAAAACGGATGCATTTATTTTGGTATCGGTTGGTGTTTTCCATGTTTTTAAAAGTTAAAAATCAAACTTTTAACAAATATAAGACCTGGATGAAAGCGCAACAAATTGCTACGACATTTTAGGGAGCAATGCCTCCAACTTTTGTGGAAAAAGTCTGTTTGGATGTGAAGTCTGAACTGGTGCTGAAACGATTAATCATGATTAATTTATAACTGTAGTAAACGGATTCAAAAAAGGCCAATTGCGGAAAAAATAGTCAGAGGAGTAATTAAGCCCAAACTCCATATTAAGAACATACATTTTACATTTAAGAAAAAAAAAACTCTGTAAATGTATTCTATCTAGAGTCTCCTCCAGTGGCATTTGTAGCTTCACTTGGATCAAATTCGGTAAAAAAAAAAATTAAGCAAATTTTGGAATCCAATAATTGATTAATCAAAGCATAGTAATCAGATCATTTCTGCACTGCATTCATGTTGAATCGCACAGGAAGGACTGAGCTTTTCGCATGTTGATGATGAAAGTATTTTTATTTTTTTAGCTGCAGATTCATCCTCTGCAACAAAGAATCACAGTAAAGAAATGCTAATAAATAACTTTAGGCTACAAAATGTTGGTTCTCTTATTTCCAAAATTTACTTACTTGTTTCAACATATTTGTAATATTAAACTGAAAAAGGCTTGAGTAGATTAATGAAAAATCTGTAGAATGTGCCAAATGTATCTAGTTAATCGACTAGTTATCAGAACAATTGTCGTCATAATAATCGGCAGAATGATTGATGGTTTCCGCCCTACAGATGATGTTACCCAGGAAGAGTGAATGAGATCCACCAGTGGCTGAAGGCTGCAGAAAGTGGCTCATTCTTATCTGGGTAAACGTTTTGTGTTTGTGTGCAGGTCCGTCTCACATGCAGCAGGCTGTGCTGCGGAGACCAAGCTGGAAAGAATCCAAGGAGTCCCTCGCTCCTCGAATGGGTCCCCTGGTGGTGGACGGCATGATGTACCGCTCTGACAGCCCTGGACCGCCTCCCGTTTACCCACAAGGCCACTCTGCTGGCAACCAGAGGGTGAACCCTCCGCTGCCCCCTCAGGTGCGGAGTGTCACGCCCCCTCCGAACCGCAGCTCCATGCCTCCCACGTCATCCTCGGAAAGCAACCCGTCCACCAAGCGGTACTCTGGGAATCTGGACTACCTCCCTCTGCGGATGTCTCCGGTCCCCCAGGGCGCCCGGCCGGACGCGTATCCAAACCCGGCGCCTCAGAATCAGCGCTCTGCACCCCATAAATTCACCTTTCCTCCCACCTGGACTCAAAGTGTCTCCCCTCAGCCGGACTACATGCAGGGAGGCAACCGACAGCCTCCGCCGCCTTACCTCGTAACCAGCCGACAGGGTTCCAACGAGCCCCAGGCCGCTTCGTCTCCTTCGTACCCAAACGGAGGAAACCTCCCTCAGTCCATGCTGGTTCCCAACCGGAACAGCCACAACCTCGACATGTACAACCCGGCTCCTCCTCCTCAGACCTGGCCGCAGGCTTCTCTGGCGTCCAGTCAGCCGCACTCTGTGTCCGTCACCAACATCAACCAGGACTTGTCGCCGTCGTGGCAGCACAACATCCCGGCTCGCTCCAACTCCTTCAACAACCGGCCCGCTCATTCGTCCAGCTCCCAGCCGTCTGCCACCACCGTCACCGCCGTCACGCAGACGCCCATCCTGCAGCCGGTGAAAAGCATGCGTGTGCCGAAACCCGAGATGCACACCGCCGTCGCTCCGACGCATCCACAGCGGCTGCAGCAGGTCGCGCCGTCGCCTCCCGCGCCTGCGTATCCCGACCCGCCACCTGCGGTTTCCCAGGCGCCGGTCGGCGGGGAGCCCCCCGTCTATCAGGGTCCGCCGCCACCGTATCCCAAACGCCTCCTCCCTTCGCCCGCCCCTCCGCCGTACGGCGCAGGCAGAGACGAGGCCACCGACGAGAGCAGCAGCGAGAAGGGGTCGGAGAGCGGCGAAAGCTCGGCCGCCGCCGAGAAGAAGATCACGACGTCGCCCGTCCCGGTCCGCCGCAACAGAGACGAGGAGCCGAGAGGGGAATCAGGGCGAATCAGCCTGTACTCGCCTCAGGCCTTCAAGTTTTTCATGGAGCAGCACGTAGAGAACATCCTGAAGAACCACCAGATGAGGATCCGCAGGAGGAAGCAGCTGGAAAGCGAGATGCAAAGGGTAAGAAGTAGTAAAAAACGCCTCAAATTAAATATTTTTCTATTTTAAGCCTTTCTTCAAACCTTTTGTTCACTTTTCAGGGTTCGTACTGTTGCTTGAAATCCTTGAAAATGCATTTATAAAATTATTACAGTATGGCTGTTAGATATTTGGCATAATTGTTGTTGGAAGTGGCTTTCCTGGCCATTTTTCCAGTTTTATCCTCAGAACTATGACTTTAAATATGCTGTGGTTTCTTTGCAAAAGGTAAAAATGTTAAATCCATCAGAAAAAGGAAGGATTTACAAAATTATACTAAGGCTGAAACGATTAATCGTGATAATCAATTGTTGAAATAATTGTCTGTGCTCTTTTCAGGGTTTGTACGGACGTTTGAATGTCTTAAAAGTTTTAATTTCAATTAGGTGTTTTCAGAAACCAGATATTTTAATTAAGGCTGACAAGATTCATCGTGATGAATTGATTATTGAAATAATCGTCAACTTATTTAGAAATCAATTAATCGTTAACTAGACAGGTTCAAATAAGGGCTATTTGTGGAAATGCCATATTTGTACCAGTAATTAAACTAAAACTTTACAAAATGTTCATACATTTTGCATTTAGGATAAAAACATCTTTGTCTGAAAATATGTTTTAGTCAAAACGCTTCAAATGAAATAGTTTTAGCTTCACCAGGTTCAACTTTTTATTGCTTTTTTGGCAATAAGTTTTTCTCATTTAGAATAGAAATTCAGTTTTGTTATTTCCGTCTTTAATGCATTTCTAATATTGTGTAAGGAAAACTAAAGTGGTAAAATGAAAAATCTGCATCTTGTGCTATTTGATTTTATTTGGCTGTCTGAAGTCAGTCTAAACTTTTCTTGTTTTAGGTTTGGAATAATTACCTAATTTTTTTTCTGTTTGCTAAAAGCCAGAATTTTTTTTTAATGGATTTGTTTTGTGCTGGGTTTTTTTTTTTTTTTAGTACATTGTGTTTTAGCAGGAAGTTACTTTTGTTGGATTGTTTGATTGGATTCAATAATTATGATTCAATCACTTATTGATCTGTGAAACTGAAATAAAAGATTGGATTGTTTTATATGCTTAAAATTATGAACATTTGGGATTTTTTTTTTTAATTAAGTGTTTTGTCAGACCAGTCAAGTGTGTGAGGCATTTCAAAACATTTTTAGTTCACCTTGTCCCTGCCATGCAGAATACTTCCACAAGACATTAATAAGTAATATATTTCAGTTAATCTGTGCTGTTTTTAACTCCATGTGGTTCTGGAAAAGTTTGAAAACTTACCTTGAATGCTTGACTTTTCCTGAGAAATTGTGCGAACCCTGTCTTTCTTTCCTTAGCTGTTCTCTCTTTTCTCTCTCTCCCTCCTTGATGTCATTAACAGCTGATCTAAAAGGTAAATGCATCTTTGCTGTCCTGTATGTAAACGCATCACTTATTCAGCAAGGTGTGAAATATCTTTTGTTGTATCTTGTTTTTACTGGAAGCATGGCGTCTCTTGTGCATGATGTCCCACATCTCATCAACTGTGATGCTTGAATATTTACATTTTGGGTCTCAATGAGTAAATGCAGGAAAATACAGTTGATTTAAATAATTTCAGCTGTATTTTTAATGTATTTATTGGTTATTTGCACCAATCTGGCTTTTTCTGGTTGATTCTGATCAACAATGTTCTTTGAGGTTTGACCTTTTTACCCAGGCTTCATATTACTGACATTTTAAGGACTGATCATCCAAAATGAGGAAAAAACTCAGAAGAAGTGCATTCTGTTGATGATGATGCATTTATTAAACCACTGAAAAAATCTGATTTTTGATGGTTTGATCTGCAGATCAGGGAAACATTGACTAATTGATTGATTGCATCTCTAATTTTAGGGCTAAAAATAAAATTTCCAATTTTTTTTCACACCAGATCTGATTTTAGTCTATTATTTATTTTTTCCCCTTTTGTGAGTTGGATGACGGAGAATTAGGGTCAGGTTACAATGACTTCTGTTTAATTTATAAGAATATAATCATAATTGTAGCAAAGTAAACATGCAATTTCAGCAGCAGAACATCTTAAAATTACAAGAAATGTTGGTTTAATCAGTCAAAACTAATGGTTATGAAGATTTAAAGAGAGTTGCTCAGTTTGTTTTGTTTTTTAAACTTGTGCTTCTGAAAACAATTTGTTCCTGACGTGTTAAAAGATGAAGTATTTTCAACAAAAAAAGGATAACTTCACAAGATGTTAAATACGTATCATTTTTTTGTTCCGGATTTGTTATAAAATGACAATTCTCCTAATATTATGACATAATTCTCTCAATTAAAAAATTGCAGCCTGGCCCTAATATTCGTAAAATAAACAAGATGGCCGCCTCCAGCATGTTGACGTCGCTCCAAAGTATAGAAATCCAGATTTTTCAAAAACGTGACAAATTGCCCACCTCTGGCTAATATATATATTTGAATATAATATTTTTGATGCTGTTTTGCGTCTAACAAAATAACCCATCGAAAGCATTTTTCAGCTCCAAATCTTGGTCGGATTGTAACGAGTTTGTTTCTTAGGTGGGTTTGAGCTCAGAAGCCCAGGAGCAGATGCGAATGATGCTGTCTCAGAAGGAGTCCAACTACATCCGCCTAAAACGAGCCAAAATGGACAAGTCCATGTTCAAACGGATCAAGACGCTCGGCATCGGCGCCTTCGGCGAAGTGTCCCTGGCGAGGAAGGAGGACACGGGGGCGCTGTACGCCATGAAGACTCTCCGCAAGAAGGACGTGCTGCTGAGGAACCAGGTGGCTCACGTGAAGGCCGAGCGGGACATCCTGGCCGAGGCCGACAACGAGTGGGTGGTGCGTCTCTACTACTCCTTCCAAGACAAGGACAACTTGTACTTCGTCATGGAGTACATTCCCGGCGGGGACATGATGAGCCTCCTCATCCGGCTCGGCATCTTCAAGGAGGAGCTGGCTCAGTTTTACATCGCGGAGCTCACCTGCGCTTTGGAGAGCGTCCATAAGATGGGCTTCATCCACAGGGACATCAAGCCCGACAACATTCTCATAGACGGAGACGGACACATCAAGCTGACGGACTTTGGGCTCTGCACCGGTTTCCGCTGGACACACGACTCCAAGTATTACCAGAGCGGTGGGTAGCGTTCCTCTCCCCTGATTTTAAATCCATAAGAACCCATTTATTAATCGGCATTTATAAAATTAATAGTTGATGGATGAGATATTTGGTGTTGTTTCTATTGCCCTTTAAAAAAAAGCCTCCACAGTTATTAGAAGTGCAATAACCTGGATTTTCAGGTCAGAGTTTCTTAGAACTATAACATAAATAATACTGCTGAGCCCTTATTAAAGGCAGAAATTTAAAATCCATCAGAAAAAAGGATTTACAAGATCATACCAAGGCTGAAGCGATTAATTAATAACTCAAATAGCCTTTTTAGGGCTGGTGCAGGTGCTTGACATCCCTGAAAACACCATATTAAAATTCACACATTTTCAAGGTTTGGAAAGTGCTTGACATTCAAACTGCACAGTTTTGTAATTAAACTCCAACCTAATGCTTGATTAAAGGCCTAAATTACAGTAGGAACCAAATATTTTAATTGGCGCAGAAAAGATTAACTGTGACAAATCGGTTACTGAAATAATTGACGACTAATTTAGTCTTTTACGGGTTATTGAAATCCTTAAAAGCACTTGAATTTCAATTTGGTGTTTTCAAGGTTCAGAAAGTTCCTGATATTCAAACCGCAACATTTCGTAATAAAGTGCAACACTTGATTAAAAGCCTGATTTAAAGTGGAAACCAAATATTTAACGATTAATTTTTAATTGGGCCTGAAACGATTAAGCGTAATGGATTTTTTTTTTCAACTAATTTAGTAAATAATTGTTAACTTGAGTGTACAGACTCAAAAAGGCCATTTACTGAAAAAAATATCCAGAGCAGTAGTTGAGCCTAAACTGTACAAAATGTATCCATTTAGCACTTATAGGTGCAAATTATGTATAAAAATAAAACCTTTATCCGCAAGTTTGTTTTGTTCAAGTGCTGTAGTTTTAACTTCGCCTGGATAGTTTCAGGTGTAGATTGTACCAATTTATGCATCAAATCATTCACCATTAATTTTAGTCAGTTGTATTAAACCCAAAATAAACGGATCAAAGTGCATATTTTGGTTGGTGTATTTTTTACTTATGAGCTTTTAATTAAAATGGAAGAAAAAAATCGTTGAAGATCCAGTTTAATTCATGTTTACACCTATAACATTAAAAATGTTCATAAATGTGTGTTTTAGGAACAAATTATCTGTTTTATTTCCGCTTTTAGGTATTAAAATACAAAACCTTTGCAGAAAACGAGATGTTTCTTTTTGTGATAAAAGAAAAAACTGTACCCAAGTTTTCAACTTGGTGACGGAAACTAGATCTAAAGTAATATAATTTGCACTTATAGCATCAAAATGTTTTTATTTAAAAAGTTAGAGGGTGAACGTGGCTCCAGCGTAAAACACTGACTGGAAAAGTTCTTTATAAATTCAGTTCAATTACCATTTATCAGAACATTTTGGTTCTCTGAAGTATAAAATAACATTTTATAAGAAGAAAGAAAATGGTCTTGGAAAATGTTGCATTATATATTTGCATTCCTCTCTGTGCTGTTAAACAAAATGGTAACATAAAGCAAGATTTCATCATTACAAAAAGTAAAACCATCTTTACGATGCATTAAAATCTTTAGGTATCTCTTTGATTTAAAAAAAAAAAAAAATCGGAAAATTTCTTTAGATGGTAAACAGATACTTATCTATCTTTAAAATTCTGCAAAATACAGTTGGCTGGATATTCTTATATTGACCTGAACTTCTGATTAATTGTATTAAACAAGTAAAGCGTTTTTCTTGCTCGTTTAGTTAATGGTTCATGCCAGAAATTCTCTAAATCGCTAAAAAGGATGTGTGACGTCTCTGCAGGGGATCATGTGAGGCAGGACAGCATGGACTTCAGTAAGGATTGGGAGGATCCGGCCAACTGCCGCTGCTCCAACCGACTGAAGCCCCTGGAGAGGAGGAAGGCCCGGCAGCACCAGCGCTGCTTGGCCCACTCGCTGGTGGGAACGCCAAACTACATTGCTCCAGAGGTTCTGCTTCGAACAGGTACCCACTAGAACATTACACAGCAATTAACCGTCGATTACATTAAAATTGGCTCCAGTCGATGAACTTAAAACGGCCATTTAGACCTTTTAGTGTTGTAGTTTGACTTCCATCCAGCAGAGGGCGCCGCTGATTCAGAAAATATAATGGCGGCCGGACTCCGGAAGGTCGAAACGGAATCCGTTGTGTGATTCAAGGCGTGTGTCCGAATTCAGGGTCTGCGTCCTTTGAAGGCCGATGACGTCATAGCGTGGCGACAAGGCCTGTCCGCATTCAAAGACTCCTTCAAATGCGTCCTTCTTTTCCCCAGATTTGAAGGATGGGTCCGGTGTTTCCTTCACGGCCCATGATATCCCATAATTCATTGCGGGTTCTAACTGGGCGTTCGGCCACGGGGTCAATGGCGGCGAATAGCGACAAATTATTTAGCTATATAACACTTTAAATGACACAACGTGATTTGGTTCAATGTTTTTAGGCGAGAATGTAAGTGTGTAAATCTCAAATATCTGCTCGGTTATCAATACATCACCTAATTACATTATTGCTCTGACATTTTCGGACCTGCCTGCTACCGCTGCGTTAGCATCCAGCGTTAGCATCCACGTAGCATCCAGCTGGCCAGAGCTCCAGGTTCGGTACCGAGGAAAACGCCGAACTCCGGGCACATTGTTATAAAAACTCCTGCTAGTTTCCCCAATGAGTTGAAACGCTGATATTATTCAGACTCAGGGTTTGGTTGAAAAATGTTTGGTTTATAAAGTGTTTCAAAGCAGAGAACATCGTTTGATTGACTAATTAAAGTTAAGCCTTCAAACATAATAAGTTTATTTAACCATAATGACCTATCTTCACTATAAAAGGTGAAGAATAATATAGAAATCAGTAAATGACTGAAAAACAAACTTCTTCGGCACCGTTGGGTTTTTTTTTCTCTGCTTCACGCTGTCACGGTTGCTAGGCAACATGAGTTGCGGTGAGGTGGGGGCGGGGCCAGTTGGTGAAGGCCACACCTGTCCGAATCCACAGGTATTTTTCTTCCGGTCTTCGTTTTTTCCCGTCCTTCGTAGGAAGGACTGAATTCAGGATGCAGACCCTGAATTCGGTCACACCCAACATGTTCTGATTTGAAATATAATCACTGGACAATGTCAAGTTTCACATGTAGCCTCAGTCAGACGAGCAGCGTCTGCTTGGACCTTTTATTAGTGGTGTTTCTTTTTGGCCGCCATCTAGCCGTTGATGAACAAATACGGCGGCGGGTATCCAGAACGGAAAAGAGAAACGGAGATCGTTATGGGACGTGAAATGTACTTTTTGCGGCTCCATTTGGAAATATAAATACTCGACAAGCTCCTCAAGTTTCACCTTGTTCGGACGACCTGCGTGACGGACTGGCATCAACTACTTGGTGGAAAATGACTGACTGAGAAGCGGAGGGGATAAAAATCGAAAATGCATGATGCCAAGAAGCACGGTTGACTTTGAGGACTTTATGGAGCGAAGTAAAAACGGTCTTTTATTTTTCTGTTCATCAACTAAAGAGGTTTCTGCTTTGCTGCATTTCAAGACTATCCAGGTTTAATGTCAGAACATCAATATTTTGCTGCACTTTGTCACACTAAGCATAATGCACAATTGGTTAAATGCAAATGTTCCACAGTAGTGGTGAAAACATTGCCAATTCCCACCAGCAGGTGGCGATATTTTACTTCTACCCCACTGGTGCTTCAGCTATACTTGTCAAGCTATTGTCTCAAGTGTGGAGAGTAAAAAGTCCCACTTACTGTCATACAAAAAGTGCAAATATTTTTACATGTCTTAGTTCTACAAAATCATTCATTTAGTGATTTTGGTTGCGAAATAATAAATGTGAAAAGAACTGCAGACGGCTTTCTATTATTGTAACAGTTTGAGTTTTATCAATACATTCTGCCACATGCAGCCTTTGAGAACATTCATGCCCTTGATGTGGCCCAAAATGAACGAGTGAGACACCCTTTCATGTGGCTGGTATCTGCTGCAGGATACACCCAGCTGTGCGACTGGTGGAGTGTCGGCGTCATCCTGTATGAAATGGTTGTGGGTCAGCCGCCATTCCTGGCCAACACGCCGCTGGAGACGCAAATGAAGGTACGCCGGTGCTGCTGCGCGGCGTCCCGCCCGCCGCCGCCGCCGCCGCCGCAGGGTTTGACGTCTCTAATGTCTGCGTTGTCGTCACCAGGTGATAACCTGGAAGACCACGCTGCACATCCCCCCTCACTGCAAGCTCAGCCCGGAGGCGTCGGACCTCATCGTCAAGCTGTGCCGCGGCCCGGAGGACCGGCTGGGCAAGAACGGCGCCGACGAAATCAAAGCTCACCCCTTCTTCAAGAGCGTCAACTTCTCCAGCGACCTCAGGCAGCAGGCGGCGCCGTACCTGCCCACCATCGCTCACCCGACGGACACGTCCAACTTCGACCCGGTGGAGCCGGAGAAGCTGCGCAGGAGCGACGACGAGAGCAACCACAACGACACGCTGAACGGTTGGTTCCGCAACGGGAAGCACCCCGAGCACGCCTTCTACGAGTTCACCTTCCGCCGCTTCTTCGACGACAACGGCCACCCCTACAGCTGCCCCAAGCCCATCGAGTCCGAGGGCAGCGACGAGGACGAGGCGGAGCCGGACGCCGCCCCGCAGGACCGACATGGCCGAGACCTGGTGTACGTGTAGCCACTGGTCGCACAGCAGGGGACGTTTGGGTTTTCTTTTTTTTTTTTTTTTTTTGCATTCCCTCGCGTTAAATTTGCAAATGCACCTTTTTTTTTTTTTTTTTATCATAAGGCGTATTTGACAGGCCGTGTTTCCACTGCAGATGTGAGGGGGAAAAAAAAACATTTTTGCAATTAATTAATAAGAAATGGAATTAAAACACACAGATGTCATAAAACGCAACTAAACCATCAGATCACCCTGTAAAAATAACTCCTAGTCCAAATAGTTTGGATTTTTTTTTTTTTTTCCTTAAACATGACGGAAGGTTTTTGTGAGTGAGGCTGTAAAACCCGACTTTGACCAGTTTCACTCTTTTTGTGGTTAATTTATCCAAACGAAGACGTGAAACTCAAATGAGATATTGAAACGAACCGTTTTGTAGGAGAAAGACGTTCAGTATTCATGATGCCACATAAACTGACTGCATATGTTACAAGAGAATGCAGAAGAAAATATCTTCCCCCTGTCCTCCAGGGGGCGCAGTAGCACACAGACTCTTGTAGTAGGTGTGTGTGAAAGGGGGGATATGCCAGATAAAGCATTTCAAACCTTGAACATGGGAAGAATATTTTTGTCGGATCGTAGCTGAATGTGATCGTAAAACCAGATTTAAACGGTTTTAAATCGTTTAAAACGGAACTGACCTGGAGTCAGTTGATCTAAATCTGCTGACCTTTTTCCCTGAGGGTATCGCTGAGATCAAATAACTAAAGTTATTTTTACAGAGTATTGCTCCGTTTTATTTTTCCAAGTGTTTAACTTGCAGTTAGGACATTTATCACAATAATTTGTGGTATTTATTCACATAAAGACGCTGCAAAACAGAGCACTATAATTGTATTTAATCTTATTTCCTTATTTTTATTGACGCTGTTATGAAACCATGACAGGAAGAAATGGTAAATGTTCTTAAGAATCAGTTTATCGTCATGATTTATTAAAACTATGTTTACAGATTAATGATAGAATAATTTCCTGACCTCTGGCACAAAAAGGTACAGATCTGTTTTATTAAGGGAAAATGTATGTTTTAGTCATTTCTAATAGAAATGGTTAAACGGTTTACTATATACCAAAACAGTAAAATCACCTCTGTTCCTAGTAAAGTGACAATATTTTCTCCAATAACCCTAAAATCAATATCAGAGAATGAGAAATTTGTGACTTTTGCTCATTATCTTGGAGCTTAAAAGTGATTATTCATTTTTCTTATGCCAGTGAGGAGTAACTGATGTCATTCCTAAAAATTTAAACTCAGATTTCTAGGTCCTCGGTCTTAATTTGTCACAGATTTTAATTTGTCACAATTTCTCTAAAGAAAAAAAAAGCATTTTAATCCTGTTTGTGTGCACATAAATAGTAAATTACTGTTACAGAATCAGATCTGCCTGCATGCAAAGCTAACGGCATTAGTCGCTCCTTTTTTAATGTAAATATTTTTGACCAGGGTGACAACTTATCACAACTCCCCAGTAAAACCTTAATTTATTGACACTAGTGTAGATGCTGCTCAACTCTATTTTTGTTAAAGTCTTAATTTATAATGTAGTTTCTTGCAAAGGGGTTTGTAGAATCGTGGTTCTCGGGGAAATTCACTCTAATTAGTATTTGTTGCTGTGCCTTTTTGAGTTGCTTTTCACCACATATTAAGATATTAAATGAGCAGCTGTAGCTGATTGCAGTAGGTTTGTTTTATTTTTCTAATTTATCTAAAATGTATTTATAAATTAAGTTGTACACCATGGATGTAAATATCTTCTCTTCCCTTCAAGCTGATTTTTTTCCTCCCCTCTTTTTGGGCAGGCCCTCTTCTGTTTATGTACTTATTTTTGGCACTAATTTACAGAACACTTTTAGGTTTCATGCTCACATCTCAACCAAAGCACTAAAGGGTTTATTTTCTTCTTCTTTTCACCAACTTCAAAACACTAATGACTTTTTTTATTTGATTATACTTGAGCACTTAATTACTGCAATCTTTGGTCTGAAGTTTTACATTAGTTTAAAAAGAAACACTAAAGTTACCTTATATTTTGTTTTTCTGCCCCACTGTATTTTTTTCTGTGTAGGGAAGAATATCTGAATGTAGTTCTTATTGATTTAATAATGACCACCGTCATTCTGCACTGGTTTTAATTGAGAGAATTTTATTTTTGTGTACATTTTTGCTCAAAGGTTTGGGAAGAGGGTAATAATAAAAAAAGGAGTAAGAATTTTCATGCTTGGCTTTTTCATTGAACTGAGTGAAAAATGTTTGAACTGTTTGATATGATTTGTACCATTTTCAAATGGCTTATCTTTTAAAACTGAACATCCAAATGCAAAATAATTAAAAGTAATGACGGTTATCTAAAATGCTAATAACTATGCTGTAAAACTATTGGCGTTTAAATGGTTCATGGAATTTGGAATAAATCGCAGTAAGAAGTCCATGTATACTCAAGTTTAAAGTAAATGAAAATATTCACCAAAATTCTCATTCCTTCATTTACAACCTTTGACAAGAAAGTGTCGAGCTTTCTTGTCATGGGTGATTTAAATCTAAAGGTTTTTTGTTTTTGTAAAAATTGTAGATTACAGTTAGGGATGTAAACAATCGACTTAAGATTGTCAATTAATGGTTACTTTGAAATTAGTTCCAGTGCTTCTTTTAGTGTTGTAATTTGGCCTCCATCCAGCAGAGGGTGCAGCTGGTCATTCTTAAGCAGAGCCATGGACCTTACTAAGCTCCGCCCAGGAACTCCCTCGAAAATCCCACGTGGCTGCATGTCTCACAAAGCCTTGCCGAGCTTAGTTTCTATGTAAACATGGCGTCTTTCATTTCGACTGACTACAGAGGATTTCTGAGTTGATTAGTTTAGCATTTCTGCCGGATTTTCACAAAAGATCAGCCACGACAATGGAACCAACAAGTTCATGTCATCTTTTTTTTTTTACATCAAGGTGTTTTAGCCACATGATGCCTCCAACATTGTGGCGTCACAGCAAAAACCTAACGGTCTATGAGAAAAACAGCAGATCCTCACACTCGGCATAAATATAGCTGGACAAGATCACTGACTGATGCCTGTTCTTGCAAGGCTGAGTAAGTCGGACATTCATGGTTTAGAGGGTGATTTCTGTTGTCGAATGTGTCAAGGCCTGATACACGGTACTCGGTGGCTAACACGATTAGCGTAGCTAACACGATTACAGTTTAGTAAAAGGCCTTTTCAGGTAAAATAAAATCTTTAATGTATGTCAGATACGGTACACATTGCATATTGATCTGTTCAGCTAACGTAGCAGACAGTCTTCAAGGTGTAGAAGTTGTATCAGTACTGCCATTATGCTGTACTTGGCTAAAAGGTTTTCATAATGGATGTTTATTATTGACTATTTTTTTCATTCACTAAACACAAAGAAAGCAAAGCAGTAATACTTACACCAGCAGACAATCCTTTGTTCTTATTGATCCTACTACGGTTGAGCTGCAAATGCGCTTGTGCTCAAGCTTTGATCTAAGCAAGGTTTTCCGTTTCAGATTTTGGAAATCTGTGAATTTTAGTTCCACAAATGCGATCAGGTTACCTGACATCGCCTGTACAGATTCCCCACTGATGGTGGAGAACCATTATTTTAGAGTCCTGACGCAAAATCCTTCTGTCGGTCTGCTAGTCCACAGTGTATATTAGCTTGTATTTACTACAGTAGCTTGTTTGTGAGACGTTCAAGCACGTGGTAGCTGCGTTGTGACGTGAAATGGGCATTAGCCAATGAAATGCGGCCCCTGTGGTAAGGTCCATTGATGCAGAAAGCAAATGGTGGAGACTTAACAGAAAAGCAAAGACAAACAACCGAAACAGAGTCCTGTGCCGGATGTAAAATGCACTTTATGCGGTTCTGTTTTGAAATAAAAACACTGGACAAGCTCCTAAAGTTAAATAATGTGAGGAAACCAAAAAATATTTATTCAGTCAAGATTTAAATCAGCATGTTATGAAAAATTCTTTATCTTATGGGAAAACGATCGGCTCTCCTGATTCAAGAGAAAATTAATTTCTTTAAGAAATTGGCCTCATCATTTAATCGGGAGTCGGTGGATAAGCTCAATAATTAACACAGATCAATAATTCGGGCATATTTCAAATTCAAATTTTAGTAATTTAGTTCAAATTAGATTCCCTTAGATTTATGACACAATAGTATACATTAGTGTTCATTCAATTAGTTTTCCTACTTTAAAGCAAATAAAGGGTTTAAGTTTAACAGACATAATATTTTGTACCAGTTTAAAAAACCTTTTCACACATTTGGGCTACAGGAAAGTTTGCTCTCATGTACCGATGCTGTGCCTGTTGTTGGCCAGCGGATGGCGCCACCGACCGGAAGCTTCACTCCGACCTCGGCCAACTCTCCACTCTTCTCCAGAATCGACCAACTTCATTTCAAAATGAAAAGGAAAACTGACCATCTAGAAAGAAGACGTGGTCCTAAACCTGTCCCAGTTAATCAATGAATGATTTAATCGCACAATAAATTAGATTTTTCTTTGACAAAACACCATTTTATATCTCTTGGCTGTTAATGTACACAACTTCATTTTTAATAACTGGCCTGGTTAAATAAAGGTCGACTGAGAAATGTACACCTGAATTTCTATTCTACTGTAAGAAATCACAAAAAAATCAAGTTAAATGTATTAATGATTTACAGCTTTTATGGCTTTTCACTGAAGATTTAATAAATTAGGATATACAGCCCAATTAGATTTGTCAGATTAAAAATAACCTTCAAAAAGACATTAAAATACTTTTCATAAAGCCTGCATTTCTTTTTCTATTCTAAATTTAAACGTTTATTTGATGTTAGATCTAATGAAAAGTTATTTTTCAATATTGTTTCCGTTTTGTTGAAAGGGTCTGCATTTAAAAAAAAAAAGCTACACAACTTATCGTCATAATTATTTACATTGCACAAAGACATATTTTCTGATACCAACAAGAAAAGGTGCTGAAGAAAATAATCTCCCGCCACCAGGGGGCGCCAGGTGACAATTATTTGCATATTTGCTTCAAAGAACCGTTTTTTATTGCTGGTACAGATAAGAGGTTTTGTACCATTGAGGACACGATTCATATAAATTTATGAAAAACTAATTTTAATTTAGTGTGCAACTATGCTGAATATTTATTAAAAGAAATAACCAGTACTTTTTTTTTTCTTAATTTTCCTTTTAATATGACGGTTTTGTTATGCAAAGTTGATTTAAATGCATTAATTGATCAAAATATGCAAGAGGAGTTCACTAGAATATAATTTGTCCCAGTCCATGTTTAACTGAAAGGTTCAAATAACATTTATGTACAACAAATTACTCACAATATTACACGGTATTAGGACCAGGCTAAGAAAAAATTTAATTACAAGGATATAGTCATTAAGTTAGAAGAAAAATGTAATGCAAGAATAGTTGTACGACAGTAATTCAACGTAATATGAGTAAAGTCGTAATAATACAATAATAAACTCCGTCGTAAGACTATTTTTATAATAAATTGTGATGAGAATAAACTCAATATTACGATGATAAAGTCGAAGTAATGTCAGAATAAAGTCGTAATATTAAGAGTAGTCTTATACTATTTCATTGTAGTACTTGGTAGCATTGAAAATATAAACGTCATAATAGGAGAATAAACATTAGGCAAGTAAAGTTGTACAACAATTAGTCAACGTAATAAGAATAAAGTTGTAAAATCAGTAGAATGAAGTAAATGTATTATGACTCCAACACTAAAATATTAATTAAAATTGATAATGTTGAACATCTTGTGAAGTTATATCTTAGAAATAACATTTTTCTCCTAATTTTACTACTTTCTTCCTACATTTTGGCTTTAGTCTTATTAAAAAGACAAAAATAAGGACCCAGTACTCCGTCATCCAACAGTTTTAACCACCGATTTAAATTATTATTGTTTCTTTATCATCAGCGATGTTAAAAGTCACCGCCTTCAAGTCGCACATGATTGAGGACAAACAAGTTAACTTAAACAAGCTTATTTTTTTAATGGATCTGCAAAACTGTTTGAATTTCCAAAGAGAACTCATGTACCTCCCGCCCACAGTTACCCAGTGGCAAACGTTACACAATGTTACAGAAACGTCTCCAACCCAAAGAAACCTGCATGCAAAGAAAAATTAAAAATAGGGGGGAAAAAATTAAAAGAAAAAACAAAACTCAAATATAAAGTAAAATAATCCATACAGATAAAAATAAAATATCAATAAACAGGACATACTGTATAATGCCGTTCTCTTGGCAGAAGGAGAAATTCAAACCTTTAGATTCAGTTCCGTTTCTTTGTAACCGACAGATTATTGAGCTGTAATTTCATTGGGTAGATGTGGCTCCACCCACCACAAAGCCCCGCCCCTGTCTTCCATATAAGGCACAGGACAAAATAAACCCCCCACATGGAAGGAGCTAGACACGCCTCTGTCACTTGGTAAGGAAGTGGACATCAACAAATACGGTAAGATGACAGAAAGCCCACTAAAGTGTACAAAATGTTTTTCCTATTTATATATTTTCTTCTTTTTCTTTTTTGCCTGATTTTGTTTTGTTTAACGTCGAGTTCCTCTGAAGGTGTGAGCTGTGGGTGGGCGGAGTCAGGGGGGGGGGGAGGAAGTGAGCTCAGGCAAAAAAAAAAAAAAAAAGAGGAAATATTACAATTATGAGACAATTTAAAACAAATGACAAGAAACGTGACTGGATTTCTCCTTTTATCAGAAATAAAAATGATCATCAGATGCACGGCAGAGGAACATGAGGGAAGAAGAACGGGGGGGGGGGGGGGGGGGGGGCGTCGCTTCCACCAGTGAAGTGGTTTATTGTTTTATTCTGATAAAGAGACAAAGTGTCAGTGTGAGAGAAAACTCATGAGACAGGTTAAGAGGGCGAGACGGTTAGAGTTAGCAGTTAAAGAGAGACTGTGTGTGTGTGTGTGTGTGTGTGTGTGTGTGTGTGTGTGAGAGAGAGAGAGAAGGTGTGTGTGTGTGTGTGTGTGTGTGTGCGTTAGTGTGGGTGACACTGAGTTGTTGTTGTTCAGCTGCAGCACTTGCTCTTCCAGCCTGTTACTCCACCTCCACTGCTGATGTCCACATTTTCACTGTTGGGCTCTTTTACAGGCGTCTGCGCAACAAAAACAAACAAAAACAATCATCATTTCACCCCGTCGCAGGTTGAGGTCCTCACTGGTCACAGTTACTCTAGTAACTTGGTAGGCATTTTACCACCAAGTATTGCTCGTCTTCTGTGAGTAAACCTTCTGGATTTTCTACCCACTGAATTAAAAACTAACAATTTTTAAACAAAAATTCACCAGATTGACGCCTTCAATTTCTGACAAAGTTTTATAGTGAAAGAAACCAATTTGGAAAATTGGTTTTGGCCTGATTTTGTCATTTGTGTAAATAATTTTGGTCTTTGAAGTACCAAACTTTCCACTTAACTTCATATTTTGGTTCGGTTGAAGAGGGAAGTTTTATAATGCATTTTTCATTAATCTCAAAAAAATCTCAAAATCCTACATGGTGCAGCTAAAAACAGATAAAATCAACAATCAAAAAAGACAGTCATTTAAAAGCGGAGTAGGCTTGTCTAAAAAGAAATGTTTTCAAGCCAGTTTCAAAATCGGACAATAATTGCAGGGCTCTGAAATAGTCCAGGAGAGAATCCATAGACGAGGAGCCACAGCAAAGGCTCCATCACCCATAGTCCTTAGTCTAGATTGAGGAAGGTGGAGAAGTTTACAGGTTTGGGATCGTTAGGATCTAGAAGTTGAATGTGAAATAAGGAGGTCCTTCCAGTAATCCGGTGAGGTTCCATAGAGACAGTTTGATCTTTGACACTCTGATCAGTTGTCACTTCACAGGACATGTAAATATGGATGAAAGCACAAATGTCTTTATAAGGGCTGTATAATAATATCGATATCGCGATATACATATATATATCGATATTTTCTTTCCTAGAAAAAAAAAATCGATATTCATCCTTAAGTATCGTAACATCCAACTGTCACCTTGTTCACTCACTGCTTGCTTCACCAGGTCATCAGGCTTAGAGTGATTCCTTCAGATGTTCAGGTTAAAAAGGTATCAAACTATTCAGAGCAGGAACTTGGTTCACTTTATTTACTTTACTAATGCATGTCAGCTACAGTTTGGACTGTTTCAATTAAAAGAAACATGTTTTCTCTCCACTTCTTTGATTCATTTTGTCCAGCTGTCCACTTTAAGTCTGTGTCCAACCAGAGCCAGGTATTGTGTAGTTGGAGCTTTTAATCAGTTTTCAGTTAAATTAATTCAATCCAACATTATAACAGTCACAAAATGTCACCAAAATCACTCTGTCCCTCTAAAACCTTTCAGAAAATCGCAAAAGTGTATTGAATTGCATCGTTTGCTGAATATCGCGATATATATCGTATCGTGGGCAGAATATCGTGTATCGAATCGTGAGATTGTTGTATCACTACAGCCCTAATGTTTATGTAGACTGACGTTAACTCATGAGTGTTTGTGGGTAAAGTTGGATAAAATAGAAATTAATTAACTTATGTTAATTAACCAAGATCATAGTTGTAGTAAAGCTACTACAACATATTAAAGAAAGCTTAAAATGTCAACTCCATCATCATTTTGTCTTAAAATACTTGTTATAATTCTGTTTGATGTTGGTAGAAGCATGTATCAATAATAATAATAATAATAATAATAAACTAAAGCAGGAAATACTGCAGTGATTTGGCAAATCAAAGGGATCAATATTTAAAGGTGTCCAGCATGATTTACCAACGATTGATCCTGTTTAAATACACAGTCCAGTCACATTAATGTGACCACCACGTACTTTCCACTTCAGAGTTAAATAACCAATCACAGAAGGCAGGTGGCAGCACAGTGCAGTTGAGCGTATATAAAGGGTGTGTGTGGGCTTCGGAAAACATTTCAATCGTTGGCGTAATGCAGAAACGAAGCGATTTATCCGACGTCCAAAAGGGCATGATCATTGGCTTTCGGGCCAAGGGTGGAAGCATTTCCGAAACGGCTGAGTTTGTGAACTGTTCGCGTGCCGCCGTGGTAAAAGTGTACCGTGCATGGCAAAATGGGACTGTCCAAAATCAATGACGTGGCAAATGTGGTGCACCACGGGCCATAGATGACAGAGGCGAACGACGGTTGCGGAGATGCGTTCGGGCAGATAGACGGGCTACCGTTGAGCAACTGACCACTAAAATGAACCAAGGGGCTACCACAAGTGTCTCCCAAACCACTATTCAGCGAACATTGCTGCGTCTGGGCCTCCGAAGCAGACGCCTGGTTCGTGCACCTATGCTGACTGGTGTTCATCGACGACGAAGGCTAGAATTTGCATGCCAGTACAGCAGCTGGACGTCCACTGAGTGGCGACAGGTAGCGTTTTCAGATGAATCGCGTTTTATGCTCCATCGGACAGATGGACGTTGGCGTATAAGGCGTGAAACCTCTGAAAGGAACCACCCTGCAACCATTGCAGGAACGGTCCAAGCTGGAGGCGGGAGCATTATGGTCTGGGGAATGTTTTCCTGGCATTCTCTGGGTTCACTGATTATTGTGGAAGGCACGATGGATCAATACAAGTACGCATCTGTCCTTGCGGACCATGTCCACCCCTACATGCGCATTGTTTTTCCTCAGGATGATGGCATCTTCCAGCAGGACAATGCGAGGTGCCATACAGCTGCCAGAGTACGTGCGTGGTTCGAAGAGCACCAGGATGAGTTTACCGTCCTCCCTGGCCAGCAAACTCACCTGACTTAAACCCAATCGAGCATCTGTGGGACCATCTCGATCGAGTTGTTCGCGCCATGGATCCTCAACCGCGTAATCTAGCGCAGCTGGCCACGGCATTAGAGTCGGCATGGCTCAACATCCCAGAGAAGACCTTCAGGGACCTAAGTGACTCTCTTCCTGCACGTCTCGTAGCAGTTCGCTCTGCGAAAGGTGGTTATTCTGGCTTTCGACAGATGGTCACATTAATGTGACTGGACTGTGTATTTCTGCAATAATTTGACATTTTGCTTCTCCTGGTCGAATCGAAGAGTACAAGTCCAGGAAAACTTGCGTTGTCTTTGCGACAGAAGTCACCTGTTGCCCTTTATGATCCTCAGACTGCGTTTATCATTTATTTTCTCTGAAAAGGAATGCTGCCAGACCTCCCTCACTTATCTACCCAGGAACCAACTTCCTGACGTAACAAACACAAACTTGGATGTGAAAAGCAAAGCAAACCTTTCTGAGGATGTCTTCTGCTAACGTGAGGAAAGCCTTCTCGATGTTGATGTTGGCCTTAGCACTCGTCTCAAAAAACCTAATGCCGTGCTCCCTTGCAATCTGTGAACACCAAAAGAAAAATAAATACATTTAAAATAAATAAGACTTGGAAGCCACAGATGTTGTTCCATGAAAGTCCAGTCTAAATATAAAGTTGATCTTCTTTGCAGGGCTGAGATCAAGTATCGCTGGTTTATTGCACAACACGTTCAACAGGTGAGCAGCTGATGTCTCACGGTGTGAAAAGTCAAATTTTAACTCAAACAGTGCAAACCATCAATGAAAATCTCCTGAAAACATCTAAATATAAAAACCCCAACTGGCGAGAAAAATGTCATGTTTGTAACATTTAAAATATCGTGGGGAAACTTTTTTTTTAACATTAATTGATCTATTTTAAACTGAGTATTATTTTAGTAATCGATTAATCAATTATTCTGGTGATCAAATTTTAGCCACTTAATCTTATACTATATTACAAACACATTAAAATATGCAAGTAAGCAATCCATTTTGGCTGCCATTACTGATTATTTTAGTAATCAATAAGTCAATTAATCAGATATTTAAAAAGCAACAATCTAAAGATTTTTTTATTTAACAACTTAAAACGTTTGTACAATATTACAAACATTAAAATATGAAAGTAAACAATCGACTTCAGCTGCTATTACCGACTGTTTTAGTAATCGATTAATCAATCACTACGACAATTAACTGGGTAATCCAGATTTTTCAATTAACCATTTATGATTATTTTATATAATGTTAAGACATACAGATAAAAAAAAAAATCAACCATTTTTTAAAATGAGAAAAGAAATATGTTGTTGCCTGAAATACAGCAACAAAGCATTTCGTTGGTGGATTTGAACCACATGTAGAGATTTGGGTAAAATATTTAGAGACAAAGGCCTTTAAATCCAAAAATGTACATCCACTTTGTACAGTTTGGACTTAATTACTGCTCTAAATCTATTGGTTTTTACCAGCAAATTGTCTTTTTTTGAGGATTTATATTTCAAATAACGATTAATCGATTACTAAACTAGTAACTGATTGACAATCATTTCAATTAATCGATTAATCACAATTAATCGGTTCAGGCCTAACTGTAATACAGCAATTCAGAAAGTTATTCCTCAAAAAGTGCTTAAGAGCTTTTATCACCTCACGTACAGCAACAAATAACCAATTTTTAGCTGCTGGCAACATTTAATTAGCTATCAGATCAATTTTTATGTGGATCCGTTTGGTCGCTATCAGCTCAGCAGTAAAACAAAGTTATTTTTGCAGGACAAACTATGCTGCGCAAAGCTTAATATAATGCAGCAAATTATGTTGTGACAATGCAGCTGTGGATTTTAAGCTGAAACATCTGAATCAAAACGTGAAAATGTTGTCATCACATTCTTTAGTTTGTGTTAAAAGACTATAATCTATGTGATAATCCCAAATTTTCTGCAATAATCTGATCTTGAAAAGCAGCAACAACAAACCAGCCAATCAACGGATGAGGAACGGCTCACCTGCTCTCCCTTGGCTTTCGGTACAACCCTCTTGTCCTCCATGTCACACTTGTTGCCTAGCAGCATTCTCTCAACATCTTCATTTGCATGCTGGAAACAGAGCAAATTGTTTCTTAGGGTCATTTTAATAATTCCAAGATGTGTTTTGCTAATAAATGTCCCAAGCGAAAACAAAACTTGAGTGATATTTTTGGCATGCTGGACATCTTCGATAATTCCCATTTAATAATCTGTCACATCTGGACTCAATTGTTGAACACTAAACTTTTTCAATGCACAACCAGCAACCTGTGATTAGATTTATTACTTAATCCCAAATTATTATTAAAGTTGAGCAGAAAAATAAGGTGAAAAAGCAACAATAGTTTAGTTAAAATGCTGTTTAACAAGGATTCTCACACCTCAGAGTTTTAGTTAAAACGCTGTCTAACAAGGATTCTCAAACCCCAGAGTTTTAGTTAAAACGCTGTTTAACAAGGATTCTCACACCTCAGAGTTTTAGTTAAAATGCTGTTTAACAAGGATTCTCACACCTCAGAGTTTTAGTTAAAATGCTGTTTAACAAGGATTCTCAAACCTCTAAAGAAAAAAAAAAAATCAAAGACAACAAAAACAGACTAGTCACACTAAGGAAAGTCTCCGTCACGTCTTTCCTGCTCAATCAAATTAGTAAAAGTTGGTCAGAAACAGAAGACGTTCGTCATGCTCAATAGTTTATTCAAACACCTTTTTTCCACTAGATTAACAACAAAAATAGAGACAAGTTTTTTAAAATCTCCGCTGCTTTGGGGTTTAGAGGACCAAATGAAACGTCAACTTCTCAGCAGGAAATTCATTGTTTTCTTTCCTCTTTAAAAACAGCAACGGTGACACAAATTACAATGACAAGGTCAGATGGCCTCGCCCAGTTTGGCCCGACACTTTCCGCTGAAAACGCACCGACTAGTCCTTAGTGCCCACAAGCAAAGACTTCAGGTTGGCTTTTAAAACAAACTGCAAACTGTATCTAGTCGGCACAGATCCACTGAATTGTTCCCGTTTTGTCCTGCTGGCTGCATTAGTTTCTGTTTCTCACCTCATCAATGTTGCGCAGCCATTTGCTGATGTTTTCGAAGCTCTTGGCGTTAGTGATGTCATAGACCAGCATGATGCCCATAGCGCCTCTGTAGTACGAGGTGGTGATGGTGTGGAACCGTTCCTGGCCTGCTGTGTCCCTGCACAGCAAAAGATTCACTTAGAAATGCTACACTTATCATCCAATACATTCCAGATAATACGGAAAAATAAATAAAATGCAACATAATATATATTTCCATAAGTCTATGAACAAAAACATACAAAATTGGGTAAATTAGACAGGAACATCTTATTTTCCACTTAAAATGCATATTTAAAGCTTTTTCCAAGTCATTTATGACATTTTATCATATGTTGTTTATACAGATGCACCAATCACTTCCGATATGATGTCTGAGGTTTAGTATCCACCGATCTGATACACAAACATTGTGAATTAACTCAAAACATTTCTAATTGAGAAAGTTTTCGTGTTTCACACTAAAGAACATGTGGCAAACAATATAAACTAATATAGGATCCAACTTCATCAAACTGAATCATATTTTCCCAATTTAGACTAGAGTCAATACGTCTAAGCTGCGAGTATGTTTGTTGTGAATTGGTTGAATTAAAATTAGCTTTATTCTCCATTCACATAATTTCACTTTTTTAAGGTTCACTAAACCATGGTAGAAAATCCAGGAGCAAAACATTTTCTAATACTGCTCAAATTTAAGAAAACATCAGAAATTATGGTAAATGTTGGATCGACTTCTTCAGATAACTGACATTTTCCTTGGTACTCCAGTGTCACCATCCCTTAGATTCTGATTTTAGCCATTAAGATCTGTATTATCATTGTTATTGTTGGTATAAAAAGATTCACATTTTGTATGGATGCGAATTTCAAGAACGTAACCTAAAACAGCTGAACCTTTTCAGTGTTGATGCATCTATAAAGCAGGGAAAAAATTTAAAATTTCACCATTTCACCTGCAAAAAGCCAATCAAAAAGGAAAATTGTTTAATTTCAGTTGCAATTTTCAGCATAATCTTAACTTCTAACAAGACTGTTGAGGTTCATGTGACATTTTATGTTTAACTCAACTGGACATGAGGAGTTAAATTCATTTAACTCAAAGTAAGTAAACTCTTCATTTAAGAAGTTAAATGAATTAACTCTTTGAGTTAATTGAAATAATCCAAAACACCATTGGTCTAAACAAGTAGATTCCTGCAACGTTTACATGCATCCCTGCTGCAACGCAGCTGAATAAAGCGGTTAATTACAGCTTCATCATGCCATCAAGTTTGGTAAAGAGCAGTTAATTAAATTCAGGTGAGTTGCAGCAAAAGCTGAAAAACAGATAATGAAGTCTCTGTAAGCAAAATTGTCCTTCAAAAAGGGGCTGGTTGAGGCCAAATACACCAGATTGAAGCTTTTTGTTGTCCAGTCTTTGGTAGAAAAAGTGACAATCATGCAACTTAATGAGCTTATTTTAAATTATTGTTTAATTGATTAATTGCTAAGGCTGTTGCTGTGCACACAACCCTAACCACAAGATTATCGTTCACCAATTAAAACATCAAAGCCAGATGTTTGCCATGTAGAACCAGGATAAATGGAATATTTTTTATTGAAAGTCTAGATTGGATTTTATGGAAACATTTGGAAATATTTGGCATAAACCAACCCAACTGTGGAGAAGAGACGACTCAGAGCCTGATGTAATAAGCAATAAATCCATTAAAATAAAACAAGCAGAAAAATTTCCATGATTGTTTTATTCGTGTCTCTCTGTTTCAGTCTGCTGTGCTGCACTTGTTAAACTCCAGCTGGTGGAAATTATCCGTAGTGGACCAAAAATGATGCAGCAAATGTCCTGATGGACTGACTGCTGGTGATCACTTCCTGTTCTTGCATACTTCCAGGCTTGAGGGAGTTTTGTCAAACAGATGTTGTACTATGATACGAGTGAGAAGCTGAAGCAGCCACACAAATAATAAAAAAGTTGGCAGTTTACAAATAAAAGCTTTACCAAAGGACTTACCAAATCTGTAGTTTGATCTTCTTTCCTTGTAATTCAACAGTTTTAATCTTGAAGTCTATTCCTGTAAAGAAAAACAGATGTGTCAGATGCATTTTGCATATTTTTGCGAGTTTATCTGAGTGACTACACAAAGAAAATCGATTAACTGAAGTAGGGTTGAAATCGATTAATCAAATTCAATGCGATTAATCGGTTAAAATTGATTAATCGTCAACTGGAATATACAGACAAAAAAATATAAAAGTTATTTGGTGGGGGGAAAAAAACATTTAGAACTGTAATTAAGCTAAAACTGCATAGAATATCTATACTTTTTGCATTTGAACGCATTTTATAATTTTATCATCACCCTGTTCAGACTTACTAAAGGAATGCTTATTTTCTTATTCAATATGGAACTGAATTATTTGTATATTTGCATCTTTCAATGCATTTCTAATGAATGAAAAAAACTTGAGTGGTTAAATTAAAAATATGTAGAATGTGACATTTTTATCCAATTAATCGTCAAAATAATTGACAGATTAATTAATTACTCAAATAATTGGTAGATGGAAGCTTATGTAGTTTTGTGGCAATTACACGGAAACAGACGAGTCAATTTAAAGCCAAAGAAAGACATTGAGGAGAAGATGAACGGACAAAGAAAGAACGCGTTTCGATTCTGAAGAGTTATGTTTGTTCCTTTAACCCCAAAAGTTCAGGCTGAAATTGAGGAAAAAACAATTAATCGTTTCAGTCCTACAAATCCATACGTCTCCACCCAGGCATATTTATTATTTTTAGCACCGTTAGTTAAAATAAACATACAAAACAAAACAAGAATCAAAAGATAACATTGATTTTGTAGATTTCAAACAATATTTCACGTTACAGAAGTCTTTTTAAGTTTCTTAAGTTTCTTGAGTTAAAAACGAGATTTTTTTTAATAACATATAAGTGTTTTTGTTTTGAGGTGTTATGATAGAATATAATACAAATTAATTTATGGAAGCTACTTTGGGAAGAACTGTGACATTCAATAGTGATTTTTATAAGACATTTAGGTCAAATATTGTAAAGTTAAGTGTTTTAATTTTAAAAGTCTGAAAAAGTACGGCACCAAAGTGAAATAAACCACCATTAACACTAGTTAGAAAAGTTTTCATGATTTGGTTGAAGGTCTAGTCTAAGCCCTGTGATTAATTCTTCATGTGAAGCTCGTTTTTGGTCAGTTCTGCTTCAGTCAGGACGTTTTCCTGGTTAAAAGGTTGAAGAAACAGCTGCGTTTTAGTTGGGGTGGAGTCGCAGAATAACGAAGGAACTGCCTGCCAAAATGTGACTCACCAGATATTATGGACACCCTTGGGGGAGAAGGAGTGGGAAAGAAAGCTTTACTTGCTTCAAAAGACGCATAAATAATATAATCCGGGATGATGTATAGAGAAAAAGGGACAGTTTTATTGATAACAGTCCATTATTTTTAAACACTGGCCTCAGCATTGGGAAGTTGGGTAAAAAAGAAAAAACATATTCACTGGAAAACGGACATACTTCTCTAAAACAGGACTTCAATGGCAATCTAAGCTGAAAGAGGATCAATTCTCAACATAAATACAAGGCACTTTCCAGTTGCTGCGGAAATAAAAAAACCCAGAAAGCATTTTTTAAATGACAGATCATCAGAAAGATATTAAGGAAGAGCCAGGTCATCCTGAAGAAAAGCAGCCAGGAAAGGATAATGACAGAGGGGGTTTCCCAGCCGGGTATTTTGAGAAGCAGCCGTCTCTGAAAAGGTATGAGACCTGGGCTGGAGGAAGACGACGTTCCTCTTCCAGGTTTTCAGTTCTGCTCTTTACACAGTTTTGGTCGACTCAAAGTTTGCATTTAGGGGTAGGAAGATGATTTCCATACAGCTATACTCACTCAGTACAGCGTTTAAGATCATTTTAAACCAAAACAACAGCAATCTGGAGTCATAAACATATGTAGTCATGGTTAATACAGTAAATGAACTTCACTAACTTCACTACAAATTTTAATAGAGTCCAAATAAGAGTGCAACTAATTATTATTTCAGTGATTAATTGTTTAATGATTAATTGGATTTTTAAAAAAAGGCAGATTCTGAGAATATTCTATGTAATATTAAGATACATAAAAAATGCAAATAAGCAATTAAATTCCTATTTTAAACAAAAAAATGCATTTTATTGTCTAAAATGCAATAAATTGTTGCACTTTATAGGTTGCATTGGATATATAATATATTATACATTTAGAAATAAACATTTATTACTAAATAAATATTTATTACCTAAATGTATTTTAGGTAAATAAATAAATCTTTATTTACTTATAAAGATTTTTTTTTTACTATAAATAAAGATTTATTACCCAATACATGTTTATTTAGGCAATTAATGATTTTATTGCCTAAAATGCAATACAATTTGTATTAAAATAAACATTTTATTGCCGAGAATTGCTTTAATGGTTTGTAGTAACAGATGCATTAGCAGTAAAAAAAAAAAAATCTGAAATCAAAATGTGAAAAGCTCGGTCCTTTCTGCTTATATTTGTTCCACAGAATTTAAATCAGGTGAAGATAAAACTAAAATTTACAAAAGGTTTTGTTGTTTCATCTAAAAAGCAAATTGTACATATATTTTTGGATTTGTTACTATTCTGATTTTGTTGTTCTTTCAGCAAATTTCCTGTTTCGAGTTTATATACATCAGTTAACGATTAGTCGATTACTAAATTAGTTAATCACAATTAATCGTTTAAGCCCGAATTCAAAGCTCACAAAAAATACACTTATTTATAGAATCTGGTTTCCACGCTGTTATTGTTTATATTTTATTTTGCAAGTATTTCCAGAGAATGGGATGCGTTTGCTTTTGCAACTTTAATATTTTATTTTGGACATTTTTTTATGATCGAACATTAGGGCTGTAGTGATACGATACACAATATTCTGCCTACTATACGATATATATCAATACACTTTTGCAATTTTCTGAAAGATTTTAGAGGGACAGAGTGATTTTGGTGACATTTTGTGACTGTTATAAAGTTGGCTTGAATTAATTTAACTGAAAACTGATTAAAAGCACCAACAACACAATACCTGGTTCTGGTTGGACACAGACTTAAAGTGGACAGCTGGACAAAATGAATCAAAGAAGTGGAGAGAAAACATGTTTCTTTTAGTTGAAACAGTCCAAACTGTAGCTGACATGCATTAGTAAAGTAAATAAAGTGAACCAAGTTCCTGCTCTGAATAGTTTGATACCTTTTTAACCTGAACATCTGAAGGAATCACTCTAAGCCTGATGACCTGGTGAAGCAAGCAGTGAGTGAACAAGGTGACAGTTGGATGTTACGATACTTGCAGACGAATATCGATTTGTTTCTAGGAAATATTGATATATATCACGATATTGATATTATTATACAGTCCTATCGAACAGTAGATAAAAAAGTAATAAGTGAAATAGCAAGTTAAAAAAATAACTTAAGGAATCACTTGGGAACACATTTCAAATTGCAGTTATTTCCAGGCAGCAACAGTAAAAAAAACAAAAAAAAAAAAAACAGCACAAAATATGTCGACCGATTCCAATGATTGCTGGCAATTTTACAAATGTAAATTAAAGGTGGAACAAAGATAAAAATACAAGTTTCCTAAACTGAAATCAGCACCATGTGGGAGCAGTTTCTGCTAAATCCCAGTTTTCATGTTACAACCATCAGGGCTGAAATGCAGAGAAAACTCAAACAGCCTTTCAGATTGCACACCAAAAATGACATGAAACATAATTGTACGCAAAAAAATAATGCTGCAATATTTCACACTATTCAAAAGCCAGTGGTTATAGCAGAGTATGTAAGTGTATCCAAGTCGTAAAATGTGAATTACTAATCAATTTACCTTCGGTAAGTACCTAAACTTTCCCCCAAAGCGCAGCTGAACGTGCCAGAGGGACTCATAAAAAACACAATAAAGTTTCCCCCTTTGCACTGGATAACTTTGAAAGTTTAGCAGTGGTTATAACCGAGCTCACTGCTGGCTATACAGAGAAAACATTCATTAGAACCTGTGTGTTTCTAGTTTAACACCTGAACGGTGCGGTTATGAGAAAATGGGCCGTGTCATTGCTTCCGGTTTATTTATGTCAAACAGGTTTCAGGTGAGTTCTCCATCTAAACTTTGCTCCTTTCACAACTTAGACATCAACAAGTTTCATCAAACAAACAAGACAAAAAAAAACAAAAAACAAACAATGACAACTAAAACCTGTTCTGCTGACTTTAGACTGTTGAATTCATTTCCACATTTCTATAAATGAAAACAGAAAATCCTGCTGCCGCTGCCAAGATCAGCAGGCCAGGGTCAAAGGTCACTCTTGTTCCTTTTTCCCTTCACTGAAAAGCCTGCTGGTCGACTGTATTTAAGAACTACAGCAAAGATCTTAAAGGATCTGTTTTACTCTGCCCTTTTTAACTAATCTGAACAAGAAGACCGACCGTAATAAATAAATACAAAAACACAATCCTACCAAGTATTTTTGTTTCTAGTAACTTTTAGCTAGATATACAAGGTTTCCCTCTGGAAACTTGCTAAGCCTGGTGGTTGGGCCGTTGGGTTTTTGAGTTAAAAAATGTTTAAAGTTGACAGGAAATTTGAAAATATCACCTGATAATTATGTGTTATTGAAAGATTGGAATATTACCTGAATACCAACTAAAAACCTTAAGAAATGCAAACATTTTAGAAAGACTCAGAAAAAATAAGCAATGCTTAGCCTGGCAGGGGGGCCACAAGTAAAGCCTGGCGTCCCACCAGGCTTATAATACACTGGGGGAAACTCTGATATAGGAGTCAAAAAATCCTTAATACTGATGAAAAAGTTCTAGCTTCACTGTCAGGTTTCCACTTATAACTTTGAAAAAATGTCTTGTTATAAGAAAAATAATCTGCCTGCAGAATTAGAACCTTTTCATCAATACTAAGGAATTATTGCCTTAAAACAAGCTTTTTATTTCTCTTTCACACTGTCTATGTAAAGCCCCCCGGAAAATGTCCCAGTTAAACGAATCAATGCGTTTTAACTAAAACTCTGAGGTGTGAGATGTTTAACTGAAGTCCTACAAAGTGTGTAGGTTTTAATGTTTTTATCATTTTTAATCTTTTTTCTTTTTAAAAAAATCTAATTGTCTATCCAACTGTTAATTCACTGTCACATGCTGTTTTTATTTTAATTATGTAAAGCACTTTGAAATGCCTTGCTGCTGAAATGTGCTATACAAATAAAATTTGATGGATCGATTGATATATTGTAAAGCGTTACCTACAAAGATATTTCCTTAACTAGACCAAAAATACTTGGTAAGAGTTTGTGTTTTTGCAGTACAAGTCAAAGCAAAGGTGCAGAATGAAAAGCAGAAGTCTTCATGTATTGCCAAGCTCTGCAACAACAAAGCAGTTCATGTCTCAACTATGACAAATTAATCCAACTTGGACGCTGCTGGAAACAGCTGCTTACACTCAGGATAACTTAACAAGACACAAGTTATTAAAAAGAAATGTCGAAACGAAAGCCGAGTCCAAAGGATCAGGGACAATAATGTCAGAGCACTCTAATGTTTCATTACTACTCGGCGCGAGTCTTGAGCAATAAGAGTAAATGGAGGCCTCGCTTTGGCTGCACCGGGATTTGACATACTTTGACACTTAACTCATGCAAGTGCGATTTTAGATGCAAGTGTAAACCAAGGTAGAGAAAAGAGGCCGATGATGGAGGATTGTTTATGACTCCCACTGGAGAATCTAATGCATTCATACACTCACAATTCAAAGCTTCTTTGCTTTTCAGTTGCAAAAAGCTGTTTTAACTTGTAATGCTTCATAAATTGCTTAAATACACCCAACAGGTTTGTTTGTTTATTCTTAAGACAACAATCAGATGTATTTCTGCAGTTGTTATACAGAGTTTTGTTGACCTTATTTCAATGATCGAGTCATTAAATCATCTTGTGTCATGTTGTGGCAACAGCTGCAAAGTCCTTAAACCCAGAGAACCTGTTTATGGTTAACGTCACTTCGTCTGTAGCCAAAATATTTGAACAAAACTGACTTGTTCCCTTTATCCCCCCAACAAAGTCTCCAGTGGTATATTCTGTTTTTTATTATTCAGCTATGGCTGCAAACCAAAATCAATCTCACCTATTGGCAATATTTTACAAAACAAACGTGGATCTGTGTGCCAGTAATACTGAACTGATTTAGTTTTTTCCCAAAACAAACAAATACCATGCAAAGTTTAAACTGTTTAGTTTTTGTTTTTGTATTAGGTGAGGTATTTATTGATAATAAAAAATGCACATTTCCATCTAACTTAACATGTAATAATTACAGAGTGCAGATGTATGTTTCTTTACAGCAGAGAAAATCTGGTTGTTCTGAAATAATTTAAATCATGGAAACTAAAAGAGCATCTCTATCACTCTCTGAAGTTTTAAAAAATAAAGTTTCCAAGCTACAAAACACATTAACGTCAAACACAGACTGCAGGATGGACACATTAATAATGAGCCCAAGTAATTAACCAGCTATTATCAGATAATTATGTTTGTGTTAATCTATAGAGAGCAAAATATTTAAAAAATACACTGCAATAATCATTATGTTAGAAAATTTTAGTAGCAGTAGAAATAAATATTGTTTTTAGGTTGTAAACAAAAAAACAATTTGGACTTTTTAAAAAATTATTAGGGATATACAATGAAACAATGATCATAATGTGAATTTTTTTTGGAAGTTTTGTTTTTCTACAACAAACACAAAAAATCATTTCAACATCCTCAATTATGATTCTTTATGTGAGAGGAATCTATTTTGCTACCTAAAATAGGCTACAGTGTGTGAATAATGCTACTTTAATTTATACTTTTCAATTTTGGATGGGCAATTATTATTTCACCTATTGTTATTGTGAAAATGATACTTTATTAAGCCTTAAATCAACTGTAAAAGTAACAAGAAAATCTAATATTTGTTTGTAAACCCCCAAAACATTTTGAGCTACTTTCCCAAAAGTGTTCAGCAACAGGTGGGGGAGGGCAGTGCTCCATTACTCTAACTTTAAAAGGTATAGATAGCTATAACTAAGTATAAAAACTTTGGTTTGCATTACTACTTATTCAAAATATGACCGAACATAAAGATTATGAAGGTTTTTGTGTCAAATTTGCAAAACCTTAAACTGTATTTAATGATAGATTTATACCACTTTTATAATTACTGCTAAAAATGCTCTAAAAATTTGTTGTATTGTATTATATTTTGATAATTTTACCTTGACATTGCTCATCACTCTTTTGAAAGCATCTTTCCTGATTTGTAATAAGTGCATTACTGGTAATTGCGCTGCAGGTTTCACAATATAATTAAAACAGATTACTTTCTATTATGAGTCAAGATTGACAAGATCCCTGTCAAAAAACACACCTAGAATATTCAATTTATTTCTTTACTTCCTGTTAGCAACATAACAAAAATGTGTAGTCACATAAAACAAGGTTTTTATTTGTCTGAATAAAACCTTGTTTTATTGGAGAAGCTAATGCTTGTCATTTAGTTTGAGGAATAGAGCTCCAATTTTTTTTAAAACCCAAATAATTTATGTTTTCATGCTATTTGCCAAAAACAAAACGACTTGATCGAATCAGTTCTCTTTTCATCAGCTTTTCTAATCCTGACAAAATCTGCATACATCCCAAAAGTGCAACAACTGATGGTAATAAATGTGGTTGATCCATTGCTTTCTAATGTATTTGACGCATTTGTATACAATTTTATGCTAAAACCTATTAAACCTGTTAGGAATAATGCTCATTTTTGTGATGAATAACAGGTTGTTACGTAAATTAACAACAAAAACCGCTGCAGCTGTTTGTTTTAAAACTACAGACATTATCTTAGCATTATATGAATTGTATTGTAATGTCCTTTCACTTGGATCATTTTGAGTGTTGCTTGTATTGAGCTTTTATTCCGTGGCACTGCCAGTGCTGGCTTTTATAAACAAATGTACAAACATCTGCAAGAGATACCGCCTAATTTGTAAAAGCAAAACAATGAATATGTATTATCCGGCAGTATTGGAGAAGCTAATGCTCGTCATTTGGTTGGATGAATACTTTTCAGAGTTAGTCACAGTATGGCCGCCCTGCAGTGCTACAAACACGTCGTTGTTAGCCACTGACATGACAAAAAAATACCTCCACACTAACCAACACTTAGAGCCGCCGTGAACGTAAACTATCACCACGTTTTACTCAATTAAACAATAAAAAAAAAAATCAAAAACACGGGTTATGAATCATCCCATAGGTTTATTAAAGAACAACCCGAGGCCCGTAGAAGCGATGCATGCTAGCAAAGCGGCTAACCAAATATGTCCTGCCTACCATTTCCAGCTGCATGCTGGGGGTCAGACGACTTTCCCAGCTGTCAAAAACCTCCGACAGAGGTGGGGAGACTATCAGGGACACCTCCAGCTACAAGCCCAGCTGTGTGTGTGTGTGTCACCTGGAGCTCTTACCTATGGTAGAGATGAAGGTTGTGTTGAAGGCGTCGTCAGAGAAGCGGAACAGCACGCAGGTCTTCCCCACACCCGAGTCGCCGATCAGCAGCAGCTTGAACAGCAAGTCGTACGTCTTTTTCGCCATTGAAAATGAATTGTGTGTTCACCCAGATGCAAAAAAGAAACAAAAGGACAACTCGAGCACGGCTACGTGAAGTCTAATTCCAGCTCCGTGGCCAACTTGACCAAGCCGCTCCAGCCCGCCTGGCTGTTAACAGTTAACAATCTGGGATTTGTTGAGTAGCTTTGGCGAGCTAGTAGTGGGTTAAAATATCACCCAAATACGTGTCCAAGAAGTTGATATATCCCGAACTGTTTCTTCTCTTACAACATGAGAACAAAAAGCAAAAAAAAAAAAAAATGGTATCTCCTCCCGTGTGATTCCTCTTTTCCACTCTCTTTTCTCCCACACAGTCGGGACAAAATGGCTTCCCTCTACGTCTCTGCCCCAACTCACTCTTTCTTCAAACTAACTGCGAGCTAATTCAAATTCTCCGCACACGCCGTCATTCCAGAGCCCGCCGAGAGCTCGACTGAGAAGAACTGGGGATAAACCAAACATGAAAGTGAATTCAATTCACTGTCTGCTAGGTGTAATTTAGCTTTTCAGATGAGATTAGAGCAGAAATACAGACGACCGCCGTCGCCTTCGAATAGGAGCCACAGCGGCGACTCCCTGGACTAATGGACACGCCTTCTCCCAGCCTTCTGTCAAAATATAAGCTTCTGATTGGTTACTGAATCTGCCACTTGGTGGTATACCTCACTGTGATTGGTTGAAGCGGTAAAGCTCGTCCAGTCAAGGGGCGTGCTTTAGCGTGGCCGAATAGGCCAAATGTTACTGCGTGAATCACCCTGACATTACGGCGCAGAAGTCCCTTTGCCTCCCAGTGTGACAACCCCCCATTGAGCCAACATGGCCGCCAGTTTCCTGCGGATCTCTGACCGCTCGGGTGTGTTTTCATGGCAAGTTGGCACTTGGTGAGGTGATCATCCCAGCTGTGAGTCAGGCAAAGTGATGTCATATAAGAACTTCGGTTCTTTTTTACGGGCGTTTCCCTACGATGAACCTTTGGGGTCACTTAAAAAATAGCGTCGGAAGACTTTTGTCTTTATTTTACAGTTGAATATTATGACTGCGGTGGAAGATTTTGCTTCTGAACTGACGCAAGTTATGCCGTTCTCTCTTTTCGGCGTTGAAAGTTGAACAATCGTTCTTAAAAAGTTTTAAACTCATATTGTGGTTTCAAACTCATGCACCAGTGAAAGCTTACTGATCTACTATTATGATAAAAACTTATACCAGAATCAACCTTATTGATCAAGGAATTTGATTTAGGTTCATTTGCTCTCAATAAAGATATAAATTTGGTGGTCAATTAAAAATTATTTAGCTTAATAAAAAAAAGTCAAGGTTAAATTAGTGCAAACGAACATAACATTGATTTAAGGGTACATTATGAAGTAGAAACTGCCTTTTTTGTAAATCAATCAATCAAGTTTTATTTTTATAGCACATTTCAGCAGCAAGGCATTTCAAAGTGCTTTACATAATTAAAATAAAAACAGCATGTGACATTGAATAACAGTGAGAAACAGAAAGAGATTTTTTTAAAAAAGACAGCGAGAAAGAGAAATAAAAAGAAATTAAAAAGTAAAAATAAAAACTTTAACATTAAAACTTCTTTAGATAAAAAAGGCATTAAAATGTAGACAGTGAGAAAAGAAATAAAAAGAAGTTAAAAATATGAAAGACATCACGAGGAGTTACCCTTATGGGGTCTCCTCAAAGTAAGGGGGCTCTAAGAGCCTCACCTTTGGCCTTTAGTTGAAATTCTGTCAACTGGGACTCCAACCCTTTAGCCTCTAGTTAAATCTCTGTTTAACAAGGACTCTAACCTTTATAGCCTTTAGTTAAATCTCTGTTTAACAAGGACTCTAACCTTTATAGCCTTTAGTTAAATCTCTGTTTAACAAGGACTCTAACCTTTATATCCTTTAGTTTAAATCTCTGTTTAACAAGGACTCTAACCTTTATAGCCTTTAGTTAAATCTCTGTTAACAAGGACTCTAACCTTTATATCCTTTAGTTAAATCTCTGTTTAACAAGGACTCTAACCTTTATAGCCTTTAGTTAAATCTCTGTTTAACAAGGACTCTACCTTTATAGCCTTTAGTTAAATCTCTGTTTAACAAGGACTCTAACCTTTATAGCCTTTAGTTAAATCTCTGTTTAACAAGGACTCTAACCTTTATAGCCTTTAGTTAAATCTCTGTTTAACAAGGACTCTAACCTTTATAGCCTTTAGTTAAATCTCTGTTTAACAAGGACTCTAACCTTTATAGCCTTTAGTTAAATCTCTGTTTAACAAGGACTCTAACCTTTATAGCCTTTAGTTAAATCTCTGTTTAACAAGGACTCTAACCTTTATAGCCTTTAGTTAAATCTCTGTTTAACAAGGACTCGCACGAGGAGTGCGGATAGGACCATCAACTCAGTGGTAAAAGTTTGAATAATTTAGGTCCAGGATGTGTGGGATCTGAAGTATTTTGTTTTATTTCCTAAAAACCCAATTCCCTAGTCATCACTGGCAATACTGACCATGCTTATTTTTGTGAAGCTAAAGGATAACATAATGCTTCCAGTCTTGCCATTTATTCTCATTTGGATTTGGACCTGTTCATAGCTCTCGCTGTATGTAACACTTATAAAATGTCCTTTCATAACCCGATCCTCCTGTAAACGTCTCCACCACTGAAATTAAAATGTGTGGTTATATGTGGTAAAATGAAAAAAATGTGCAAATTTGAACCTTCAGGGCATTTTATCCTAAGAGGTAATGTTGATGTACACGCCAGTGATGCAAGGGATTTTAGTGTTAACTTCATCTGGCGCTGTCTTCTCTTCCGCCTGTCAGAGTAGTTTGACTCAGGCCCTCTTAGGAATGCTCAGTATGCCCAGATTCTTACTCCCAAGTACAGACTTGACGCAAACTGAGGAAAAAGAAGCACATAAATAAAGAAAGAAGAAAACGAAGCAGTTAAACAAGACTGAGTAGATTGAGTCCACCCTGGAAGCCCGGTGTTGTAAAAGAACATGAAAAGAAAACCGCACAATGAATAGACAGCAGTTAGTGAACAGCTAAAATATAACCTAATTGAACGCTACACAATCAGATCAAAAAAAGAAAAAGAAAACTTGTTTTTATGCTATTCAGGGAAGTAAAATCCAGGACATTTTGACTTTATACTGTGGGAGATCTTTGCTCTGTTTCTTTGTATTGGCACTCAGCCAAGTCAAGGTTTCCCAAGCAAAGGCAAGTGGAAACAGGAAGTGAATATTATGAATGATGGAAACCCCATAACACTCATAGAAGTAAAGAACATTAAATGAAATGTATTCAAGTCCTGAAGAAACTAAAAGGTACTTTTAGTTCAATATTTCAAGTAGAGGTTAAAAGCTTAAATTGGTATTTTTAGCTCCACATTAGACTGATTGTCTTCCTGCTCATCTGATAGAACAACATAATTAGGGCATGTCCCACCGCAGGACACGCCCTCGGTCCGGTAGCATTCACTTTCCAAAATTTTTATTTTACTTGGTCTATTTATGACTTTTTTTTACCACTTCTATGTTGACAAAAATGGACTTGTCTTGAATGTTAACACAAAGACTGTGAGTGTTCACTGCACTCAAATTGTAATAAAATAGTCTCTCGCTTCCAACTTGCTCAACAACCAAATCCAGAATTTGCAATCTTGGTGTAATATTTTAATTTCAATATAAAACCTGTTTCACATTTGTGTTTATTCTCCTTTAAGAAATATTAGACTGGATTTCCTCCAACCCATTTGACATAATGGTATGTTGTGGAGTTCCACATGGCTCAATCATCGGTCCATAAGAATTTTGCTAACATTTTTATTAACTAACTTCAGTGGGTCTTTTTTAACATTTTCTATCATTTGTACTATGATGACAGTCAGATATAAATCTCTTCTAAGCTTTACTAGTTGTCATAATTTTTGGGTTAACATTTAAATCTTCCTTCGGGTTTAATAAAATCTAGTACTTGTTTGTTGTCCTTTCATTAAAAATGCATTTAAAACTTTAGTTTACCAGGCAAGATTACTAATCATTTCTTCATGTACAGGTTATTCAAAACATGGCCTGGTCAACATGTATTTTGGAACTTTTTTTGTTGAAATAACTGTATTTCTTTTTGTGCTTTGCGCTATGATTTTTTTTAGCTTTAAATTTATAAATTTGACATACGGACCAAATATGCAGAAACTAATTGCCAAATAAATCAGCATTTTATAGATCCCCACTAATACATCAAGTTCTAACTGGATTAAATACATTTTCTTTTTTGCAATTTGGCAAATCAAATATAGTTTGTTACCTACATTTCTGCACATCACATCACTGTTCCTCCACAGCTGTGCAACCTTTTGTTACAGTAATAAATCATGCGTTTGCACAGAAGTTTTTTTCTTCTTTTCAGACTGAGATAAATTCCTGAATTTTTTGCTGCAAGGGGCCCCCAGGGTTCATCTCGCACTCCCACATCTAGTCAGAGACTACCTCTCACATTTCTTCAAGCTTTGGCACAGACAAGCAGAGAAGTCTGTCTTTACATGCTCCTACTTTGCAAGCAAACATCTAGTGTTTGAAAGTGAGTTGGACTGCATTTGGTTTTTATTTGACAACTCAGAAAGTGAGGACGCTGGAAGAGTAGGAGGGTTAAAGAGGGTGTAACCAAGCAGCCGTGTGTGCTATGCATATAAATTGGCTCTTTCCCTAAACTCTACTTGGTTTAAAGAAAAGCCTTTCAAAATAGTTTTCCCTATTGGAGCTTATTGGATTAACACAATGTGCTATACTCTTGAATTCTGCCAATAAAGATCAGATTACTTGGGGGATTTTTGTTGATTATAAGCTAATCATTATGCTTTTTCTGTTACAAAAACTGAGCTTTTCAATTTTGATTAAACAAAAGTATTATAATTTGAGTCAAAAAGTAGCTATTTATCAGAAAATTATCACATAAACATTTAGCCTCTCGAGGAAATAACTTAAAAGGGGAACACCTGAGCTACTCTGAAAGTACAGGTAATTCTCCATTGTTTGCCAAAAAAAAGACTTCCTCCTACACACTGGTTTCTAAATGAAGCACACATTTGTGATGAAAAGGAACAGAGTCATTTCAAAATATTAGTTACCTAATGCCAAAAAAAATTGTGAGCTGTGATGATTTCCCCATATGGCTGAAGCTTTCCACTGTGATTGGAGAAACCACGTCAGTGCAGGTCTTTACAGAACCACTTGTTTATAACATAGATTATAAATGCCGGAGAATCGCTCTGAAATATTCAGGGTCATCTTGAAAACTACTTTCCGAGTTTGTGCCCTCTAAAAGGCGACTGACCATTTGTAGGTCAAATAAAGTCACCATTCTGCATTCATTTCACCAGAGGACGCTGTTGTGCCAGATTTGGCAAAGCTGGGAAAAGATTTTCACTTTTTATTTTCGGTTCTGATTTTATGCTAATTGAGGAAAAGAACATTGTATTATCTCGGAAGTCAACCTCATTATTAATAACAAAAAATACAACTAAAAAAAAACCCAAAATTTTCCACGTATGACTCATCAGTTTCTGTCAGAAAAATCAGTAGTGGTTGTCGTGTGGAATAAAAATCCCCCCCGCCCCCCCCACTGGGGGAGTGTTTATTGTTTATAATAGTAATTCAGAAAATTTCCTTTTCAACTGACCCGAATTATCCACGTTTTATAAACTTTGATGAATAGTTTTTCAGAAGTGCAGATGTCAGTTTGTCACATTAGCCCATTTAAGTGGAATATCATGAGAAGCTTCTGAACAAAAAATTGTCAAATTAGTAGAATCTAATTCTACTAATTTGAATTAGGTAGAATTCAAAATTCTACCTAATTTGAATTCTACCTAATTCAAAATTAGGTAGAATTTGAATTAGGTAGAATTCAAATCACCAATTTTGAATAGTAGGATTTCGTCTCGTTTATAAGTCTATACTGTGTGCTCACAAGTAACATTATTTTTTGTGAAATTTTAAGCTGAAATTAAGCTTTTCAGTTGTAAGCCAGACTGTTTATCCATAACCATTTACATGTTAAACTATATGAGGTTCTCCTTGTTCAATAAAAACTGATTTCTGATTGGTTGGGTTTTATTTTATTTATTCTATTGATTCAATGATTCAACTCTTGTAGAATAGTTGGTTTAAGACACAGCATTCATATCAATCCTTGCGAACTCCTCTTAAAATCCCAATACATTTGTTCTCTGGGGCAAAAAAAAATTGCTTCCCAAAAACTGCTAAAAAATATATTAGTTATTGATATTTTGTGCACACTTTAAACAAGACAGTCTGTTAAAATACCTCAATCTGAATTGTATCAAATATTTCTTACATTCTATGAGTTTTAAGCTCTTTAAAGATAAGTATGTAACACAGCTGTTTTACTAAACACCCCCAAAATACTTAAATAAAATCCATGAAATACATATTTGAGAACTAAAGTGACTATAGGCCCTAAGATTATTAGCCGTGACACTGATTTTGATTCATCTTGATTGCCTTTCTTCTTACTTTCCTTTGTTTCTTTTTCTTTTTGAAATAGTTTGAGTAAATATTTGTGATATTTTATTTTTATATTATCTGTTTCTCTAGTTTATATTTGATAATGAATAAACTCTTGCACTTTAAAGTCAATTTTTTTATTGTGCATAGTTGTATCATTTAGGCCTAAATAATAAGATAGTTGTGTTTTTATTATTTCATTTATTTTTTAAATATAAAATTCTATTTAATATAAATTTAATACAAATAATTAAAATAAAAAAAATGACTGCAGTGCCTTTTGCAGATTGGTGGCAGGCTTGGACAACAATCCGCTTGTGACTGGGGACGAAACTCCATTTCCCATGATCCTCTGTTGCACTCTGCAGTGATGTAGGGTGTGGTGGTTGAATGGTTGTGTGTGAGTGATTTTTTTTTCCCTCTCCTACGGTAATGAAGCTCCGTCTCCGCGCAGACTGAGAGCTGCAGATCCGCTCCGGAGCATCTTTCAGCGGGGGGACTGGAAGATGCAGACGTCGGCATCTCCCGGATCTCTGTAGTCATGACGGCCGGAGGAAGATGTGTGAACTGACTTGTGTCATTCCTGGCGTTGTTGGATTTGTCTTTTTTTCCATTCTGGACGTGTTGCGGGACTGAAATGGAGCGTCAATCCGAACCGTGAAAGACACTGACCGACAGTTTGTGTTTGAGGGCTAAAATTGGACAATAAGCAAAAGAAATCAGACAGAGGGGGGTCTCATCATTTGCAATGGTAATTTTTTTGTCTCTATTTTTAGCCACAATTTCTTTTCTCTATTGTGACATGACCACGAAGCCATATTGAAGGCCTTATTAATGATTTTTTATGGAATATAATTCACAGACAATTGCTGTTGTTGTCTAATTAGGAATATATTGACCTAATTCAAAGAAGCCAATCATGTCCAAAAATAAGAGCAGCGAGTCGGTGAAGGTGGTAGTTCGATGCCGTCCGTTGAGCCGTAAAGAGGAGTCCAATGGTCCTGCTGGGGGGATTGTGCAGATGGATCTACGGCTCGGACAGGTGATCCTCAGAAACCCCCGGGCGCCACCAAGCGAGCCCCAAAAAACATTCACATTTGATGCGGTGTATGACTCAAGCTCCAAACAGCGAGACCTGTACGACGAAAGTGTCCGTCCACTGATAGATTCGGTTCTTGCAGGCTTCAATGGCACCATCTTTGCCTACGGGCAGACCGGAACCGGAAAGACCTACACCATGCAGGGATTGTGGCTGGACCCAGAGAAGCAAGGTGTGATCCCCAACGCTTTTGACCACATCTTCACACACATTTCCCGCTCACAGTCCGACAAGCAGTACCTGGTCCGGGCGTCCTACCTTGAGATCTACCTAGAGGAGATCCGTGACCTCCTTGATCCCAACCACGGCAACACCAGAGGACTTGAGCTCAGAGAGAGTCCGGAGACAGGAGTTTATGTTCAAGATCTCACATCTTGCGTGTGCAAAAGTGTCAAGGAGATCGAGGAGGTAATGAACGTGGGCAATCAGGCCCGGGCAGTTGGAGCAACAGACATGAACGAACATTCATCAAGGTCCCATGCCTTGTTTCTGATCACTGTGGAATGCAGTCAGCCTGGACCAGATGGGAGGAAACATATTAGAGTGGGTCGCCTTAATTTGGTGGACCTGGCTGGCAGTGAGCGGCAAACAAAGACAGGAGTCCAGGGTGACCGCCTTAAGGAAGCCGCTAAGATCAACCTATCTCTGTCAGCTCTGGGGAATGTCATCTCAGCTTTGGCCGATGGACGTAGCAGCCACGTGCCGTATCGGGACTCCAAACTGACCCGGCTGTTGCAGGACTCTTTGGGTGGCAATGCCAAGACGGTCATGGTTGCAACTCTTGGCCCAGCCCCCCAGCATTACGATGAGACTCTCACTACCCTTCGTTATGCCAACCGTGCAAAGAACATCCAGAACCAGCCCAGAGTCAACGAGGACCCCAAAGATGCTCTTCTCCGTGAGTTCCAGAAGGAGATCGCTCGTCTCAGGGCGCAGCTCAACCACAGGAGGTTTAGGAGCAAACAGAAGAAGGAGCAGGTGGATGGTGAGGCTTGGGAAAGAGATGGGGATGAAGATGAGGAGGAGGTTGAGGAAGAGGAGGTCGAAAAAGAGGCAGAAGAGTTTGTGAAGCTGGAGGAACAAAGGTTGGAGAAGGAGAATGAAGCCATTAGAGAGGATCAATTCCTGTTGGCAGAGGAGAAGCAGAAGCTCCTGGGGGAGAATGAGAAGATGATGGGGGATCTGAGGAAAAGGCAGGAAGCCACCGAACAGCTGACTGCCAGATACAAGGTGAGTCGCAATAGGAAAAGTTGGTCTTTATTGTTCTCTCTATCCAATCACTGACTGGTCATCGTCATACAAGTCCGTCTTATTCTAGTATTTAGCTTTTTATAATCTCAGGCATTTACCGTTGACTAAAATACCGGTACTCGGAGTTGGATTTTCAGGATATTTTGGTGTTTTTACACGTAAGATTTGGTTCGATTGGGAGCCAAAATTCAATCTTATGTTACATTTTCAGCTGGTACGATTCACTTTCACTTTTCTCTCTATCAAACAAACCAGAACATTTGAAAAACCTGTTCCCCCCAAACACCTATGGGGGTGCTGCATCAAGAAAATGACACAAACACCTCAGAAAAACTTCTTTTACACAAAACGTAAACAAAAATGGAGTAGATTTTAGTGTCAGATTTTAGCGGTTGTAGGATTTTTCTTTTGTTTTTGGTAAAAGTCCACCAACCACTTATCTCACTGGCGTTAGACTCTTACATTTGTTTTGGTTGTATTTACCCAGAATGCCCTGTGCTGTAGTCCGCTTCCTGCATTCGTGAAATCTTGGCATATACATTGAACTAGAGTTTATTTCAACCGAACCAAAACATAGGTTTTTAGGCAAGGTTTTTGCCTTTGTGGTCCTCATCAGAGTTCGACCTCACCAAACAAGCCAGACTTTCTAAACAAAAAAACTGGAGTTTGTTTAAAGTAGACTAAACAGGGCTGGTGTGAATGCACCCTATATTTTCCAATTTGGACCTGTGAAGTTGTTTGTATCTTGAGAAGTCAGGTCTTTCTCTGCTAAATTCAGACACAGGTCACAATCACACACGGCAATCAAAGACTGAGCCAGAGCTGCATTAATCACTTGCTCTGATTCATGGGACATATCCGGTCAATAAGTCACTGGTGCAGAATGACTGAGTCACTGAGCTCTATAATCCTGTAGCCACAGGCTCAACCGTCAACATGAGACACTGCTGGATCAGCTAACTGGACTGGATGAGAGGATAAAAGGAAGGGGGCATTTCTTTTCTTTCTTCCTTGTGGATTTTTCAAATAATGTTACTAGTGATGCAAACAATTAATCAACTTACTTATGCCAATTAATGGTTTATTAGATCAAAAATTAGTTCCAATCTATTACGTCAATTTCGACCTCCCTTTAATGTTGTAAATTGGCCTCCATCCAGCAGAGGGCGCCCCTATGTGTGGGAATGCCAGTACATGCTCATGCATTCATACATATATTTAATGAGTGTGTTAAGATGTGAATTTGCACATCGTACACATAATTGAGGTGTGTTAATTCCCTCTGACGTCACTGATGACCACACTCCAGTCTGGTAGGTGGCGGTAAATGCACCTGAAGTTGGATGCCAGCCGCCAATAAAAATCAGAAGAAGAAGAAGAGGGTGCCCCTGGTCATCCTCAAGTGCAGCCGTTGATACACTAATATGGCAGAGCCGTATTCTAAAAGGGGAAAAAACCGTCCAGAGTCCGATGTGGGACTATAAATGCACTTTATGCGGTTCTGATTTGAAGTTTGTTAAGTTTCACCTTAATGGTTCTTATTCAGCCGAGGGGCTTCATGACGGAGCAGCGTTAGCATAATGTGAAAAACATTTAGCCCTATATGATATAGAAATATTAGCTCATTAACTGATAACTAAAGGTGCTCTTTCCACTAGAGAGCCTCTAAATGTGACTAATTATCAGGTCTTTACACTTTTAATTTAATACCAGAGAGATTTTCATAACCTAGAGACACTAGCGGAACAAGTCAGCGTCGGGCCGGGGGGCGGGGCCAGTTACCGGGCCCCTAACAAATCACCGGGCCCCTTATGTCCTTACATGCATCAGCTGCTGGAAACTGTTGAGCGGTGGGGGGGGGGGGGGGGGGGGGGGGGCGGACTGAAGCTGTTGACTTTAACATTAAATACACCTTTCTCAACAGGCGGGGTCGCACTTTCTCTGTCTATAATCAGACATTTAAGCGACCTGAAACCATTCCTCCCTCCCTGGCTCCTCCAGACCGGGCCCCCATCCGGCCCGGTTTGGAGGGCAGTCACCCCCCAGAAACCCCCATAGCTCCGCCCCTGACTAGAGATGATTTTGATGCGCTTAGCATTGAGGGAACTAGAGGAAAGTGTGCTAGCATCACGAGATCAACATTGGTTTCTTCTTAAAAGACGATGTGCATTGTTACTAAATCGGATCCCTGTTTGTATTTGTAGGAAACAGAAGTAATAAAAATAATATTTCCTTCATATTGTTATGCCCTTTATTTGATTATTATTATAGAAATCCCTGTTTGTAAGGTATCTTGTGCTACTATCATTCATTTCTACTCACATTTCTGCCCTCCCTCAGAGGACGTTGGGGTTAATAGGTTTTAGTGCTAATTTGTTTGAAATGTTCAGAGGCCCAGTGTGCATGATTCACCGGAGAGCTGATGAGCGATGGCAATCAGAAGCGATTAAGGGGAAGAAGTATTTCCTGCCTTTGATTCATCAGTCTTTTTTTTGTTTTGTCAGTATAGACGGAAACTTGCAAAATCAACCATTTAATGTGACAAATAACGTATTTCAAGACCATCCGTGATTGATAAAGCTTATTCCACATGTCAGGAAAAACAAATGTTGGTGTTCCTTTGCTGGGCCCATGCTTTTAAATCCACCTTTTACACCCTGTATTATAGCTGTAAATGGATAATTTCATAATTTGCAGTTGAAAATATTCCACATTACACCTCAAGGTAACAGATAGTGGAGATGTCACATTTATGAATTATTGTTGTTTCTATTTTTAAAGATGTAGGTCTTTATCAGGAACAAAACATGCCGGCTTTATTTGGTGAACATATTCAAATGGGATGTTATTTTAAACTAAAGTATTTTTTTCCCCATCCTTTTGGACCAATGAGTCACAGGTTGGTTTGACTTTAGGTCAAAAATAACCTATTAGAGATGAGATTAGATGATAATGTGTCTTTCAGAAACATGTTAGGCTCACTCAACAACATGTAGGTCAGAAACTGTGAAGCTGTGTTGGCTCAGCTGGTGTGTCCATCTGTCTGTTGCAATACATTACGTTGTTGGGCTGGAGGTCGTCAGGCAGAGTCTATAACCTCCATTTACTCTGTGACATCGTCATTAAAGATGTTCAGACCTGATCATTTGATTTCATGTATACATCTTTCCTCTTTTATTAGTATCTCTCTTGCAGAGTTTGGTAGAACAGCCAAAAATTGTACTCAAGTAAGAGTAGCAGTACTTTAACATATTTTTCTAATGTAAAAATAAATCTATGTCATAAAACGTCTGAGTAACTGATCAAATCAATTTTTTGATATTTAAAAATTACACCATCAAGTGGATGAAATTATAAAGTTAAGTGGAATTTTTTTTATTTTAAAAACAAAAACGTCAATTTTAATATTAGTCAAAAAAATAACAAAATCAGACAAAAGAACAGAATTCCAAATCAGTTTTCTTTCAATAAAAACTTATAAAACTTTAACAAAAAACTGCAAATCCATCTGGTGAATTTTTACTTTAATCATGTTTGTTTTTCAATAGATAAGAAATCCATAACATTAGTAATACATCAAAGTAAAATTACTCAAGTAAAAGAAAAATGTACCGTGTGATAATAATACTCCTAAAGGTTTTTTGGGTTTTTTTGCCAAAAGTTACTCATGTAACTGTAATTGAGGTTAAGTAACTATTACAACCCAACTCTGGTCTCTTGATTCAGACACAGACATGGTGCTTTTTGTGTCTCGTTCTTGTTCTGTTCACATTAACGTTTCATGCTGTCATATTTCACTTTGTGCAGCAAATTCTTAAATGAGAAAAACTTTGAGCTTTCAGAAGCTGCTGAGCCAAAGCTGCACAGATTTGTTTCATGAATTATTCATGCAAGTCAAGTCAAGTCAAGTTTACTTGTACAGCACATTTCAGCAAAAGCTCAAAGTGCTTCACATCATAAAATCTTCATTTGTGAAACAAGCAATACACATTATTATTCTACAGCCAAATTCTATCATTTCTATCATAAATTCTATCTCAGTGTTTCGGCTGCTTTGAAGTTTTCTGGAAGTTTATTCCAGATTTGTGGTGCATAGAAGCTGAATGCTGGTCTCCTCGTTTGGTTCTGGTTCTGTATCCCAGAACCAGCAGACCTGAGAGGTTTTGGAAGCTTGATACAACAGCAGATCTTTAATATATGGTGGTGTAAAGCTGCTCAGTGATTTATAAACTAATGGTATTTAAAAGTCTGTTCTCTGATCGACCTGATTGATTTTTTTATGTGAAGATACTGATCGATGTGACTAAAGATAAACACATGGATGAGTTTCTCTAGCCCTTGCTGAGACATTAGTCCTTTAATCCTTGAAACGTTCTTCAAGTGATAGAAGATCGACTTTGTAACTGTCTTCATGTCTCTGATGGATCAAATTGCAAATGCATAAAACCACACACAGATTTTTTTTTGTAAAACTTTGCACTATTTTTCTTTTGCCAAATGGTTATGCATTACTTTGTGATTGTCCTTGACAATCAATCCAAATAAAATAAGTTAAACAAAATGTTAAAAATGATTAGAATACTTTTGGAAGACGAGTTTGCTTGAAAACAGTTAAACATTATCTTAAACTTTCAATAAATCCTGAGCAGCTGCTTTCAGAAAAAAGAGAAAGAAAAAGAGAATAAATTTTATATATTCTTCTAGAGATAGAAGTCTGATTTCGTAATTGTCTTTATGTGTGTCTGAATGTTCAGATCTGAGTCCATTTATCAAACCCAGATTTTGAGCCTGATCACTAGTTTCTGAACTGAATTACGTTTATTTTTTTAGTAGTTTACATGTATGATTTTGCATATTTAGGGTTTTCTAGCCTCATCAATAGTCCTAATTTCTTTCCTCTGAACTTAACTGTTAAATCAGCATGTAATACTTGGTGCAGTGAAACAGTTGTATGTCAGTGCAGCTGCTGTTCGCAGCCTCAGGCCTATCAAGAGGCTCCTGTGAATGACTCTTCAGCCGACTATTCTTAGATCCACTTTCTGGGTCAAAACTGCGAGCGTCTCTTTGCTTTCTCCCCAGTTCCTCTCATTAGCGACTGTTTCTTCCTTCTGCTTTTTAAATTAATGATGATGTAGAAAATTGGTCCATTAGTTGTATGGTCTGCAGAAGTCAATGAACTCAAAACCTCCTGCTAATGTAGTTTTCTGGAGCTTCTATACTCTCAAAATGTTGAGATAAACGGCAGAAATAAATCTAATTTTGGAATAATGCATTAACATACATCCATTCGTTTCCTTTACACCCTTGTCCCCTGGTGGGGTTGGGAGGTGCTGGTGCCTCTCCAGCTGACGTTCCAGGCGAGAGGTGGGGTCATCTGGACAGGTCGCAAGTCTGTCGCAGGGCAACACAGAGACACACAGGACAAGCAACCATGCACACACACACCTATAGGGACAATTTGGACAGGCCAATTAACCTGACAGTTATGATTTTATACTGTGGGAAGAAACTGGAGTACCTGGAGAAAACCCACCATGCACAGGGAGAACATGGAGACTCCATGCAGATAGACTGGCGCTGGGAATCGAACCCAGAACCTTCTTGCTGCAAGGCAACAGCTCTACCAACTGCACCACTGTGCAGCCCATGCATTGATATTAAAACATTTATTTACCAACTAATTTAGTAGTTAATCAATTGTTAACTGGAGTATACAGACTCAAAATGTAGAATTTGATTAAAAAAAATAATTGTCAGCAAACTTAATTAAGCCAAAACTTTACAGAAAAATTTAACATTTTACATTTAAAATAAAAAACCTACGTCTGTAAATATATTCTACTCAGAATTTTGTCAGTGGCAGTTTTAGCTTCACTTGGTTTAAATACCTTTTTAATTTTCATTTTTATGTATTTTCATATTGTATCAAAAAGATTTAAGTGGTTAAATGGAAAATGTGCCAATGTTTTAAACAATTAATCGACTAATCATAAGAATAATTGATTACTAAAATAATTCTTAGTTGCAGCCCGTTTTGTTTTTTTGTTTTTTTACACAAGTTGGCTTTCCACTCTTGCTTTTGTCAAGTTAGCCTTTCAAATTTTATAACGTTGACGTGCCAAAAGTATGTTATTGCCACCCAAATGTCCACCTTGTTTTTAAAAATCCAGAGAATTACTTTTGTCTCTGATAAGAGTGACTGTAATTAAATACATCTAAAAATAAAAACTCTTTGGCAAACTGCCCACATGAAGGCGGTGTTGGGAAACAGAGCTTTTTAATTTTTTTCTTTTTTAACTTATGCATTGTGAGGTTTTGCTTCAAACTGAAGCAAAATATTAAAATATTTGTGCCGATACTTTCCATAGTTTCCAGTTTCATGCATTTTTCTCATTAACTCGTTCTCCAGTTTGTGTTTCGCTGTTGAAGGAAATCAGTGTTGACCCGACATAAAGTTCCTGCACCCTGCAGAACCAACAACAATGACGATGACGTCATGGGATTTACCATGTGCAGAGCACATGGCACAAGCTGTTAATTGTGATTTTATGTGAAAGACCAACATGAGGAGATGCACAATTGTGAAAGTAAATAAAACAGCACAGTGGGTGGTGAGTTAATAGATTCTAGCTGTGTGTAATTTAATTTCTATATAAATGTATGCAGTTCTGTGAAGGCCTCAGAGGATTGGTAGAGAACATCAGTGAACAAAAAGCATCATGAATACAAATGAAGACATTAGGCAGGTTGTGTATGAATTTCTAGAAATGTCTGAAGCAGGATTAGGTTATGAGATGATTTTCTAAAATTAACATTTTGAACATTTTTATGCTTCCATTGCTTCTAAAAAAATCCCAAGAGCTTAAAAAACACTCAGACAATTTTTAGCAAGAAGTTGATGTTTTTTGGTGTCTGGAAAATGAGCCATTTTATAAACCCTCAATGGTTAAGTCAGTCAGTGGGTACTGTTTGGGTTGCTAGCACGTTTGAGCAGCTAGTTTTACTGCTGTACAGTGGCTGCTGGAAAAGACAAGTGTTCACGTACCATCCAGAAACCACATGCTGAATTCTTCTTGGTTGTGCAGGAGGCTCCACTTCTGCTTTTCGAAGATGTACGGTTGTCTAAATAAGAGTGTGTATGTTAAGTTGACCAGACATCAAGAATTGACCAGACTGAAATCTCACTATCTAAGAATGAGTTTGTGCAAAAAATGTAATAAACATGTTTCCTGTAGCACATAGACTGAACCTAGCTTGTTTAAGGAAGCACAATAGGTCAATTTTAATGTAAACACCTGAAGAGGTGAGCATTAATCGGAGAAGGAGCCTAAATCAGCCTAAATTTATAACTCTATCATCACAAATGTGTGCAAAACTTTTGAAATATTTTATACAGAATCTTGCAGCTATAGTGTTTCCATTAAATAAGAAATACAATTAAAATCACACATGACATGAAGAAATAAATATTGAGAAGGAACAAAAGAGCAGCCAAACCCCAAAGAGAAATGTTGAAATCTCTTTGAAAAGTCCAGGAAAGTCTGGCTGCTTGGAAGCAAAATATAAAGATACACAGTTCTGAACTCTCCTTTCCATTTTTTGCTTGTATAAACTCGAACTTTAACCATTTTTCTTCCAGTTAACATACAGAGCAAACATACAGTCACAGGCACAGCTGGCTAGAGTAGAAGTGTTTCCTGTTTATCCGGCTGCCTTCCTGTGAAATTAGAGCGAGGAGAAGGACGGAGAATCTGAAGGTTACAGTGTGGGGGAGGCTGATAGCGGAGCTCATCTCTGCTCTCCGTTCCTCCACATACAGGCCTGCGTTCGCTGAAATATTGATGAATCCACTGTGTGTGTGTGTAGATGAAATCAGTTAACCCATGTGTTCACTTCATACAAGTAGGACAAGAAACATGCAGATATAAAATATTGAAAGCATGTTTGTTTTACAAGGCACGCAATCAGAGGCGTTTGGTTCTGCAGTCTTGCATCCAATACCATTTTTAATGATTACTTTATTAATACTGTAATAATAAAAACAAGAAAAAAAGCCATTTGTTATTTTTCATGTTGGCATTTTGATCAAATTACTGTTTCCTTTTCCTAATATTATGACTTTATTCAACATTAAGACATTATTCTCATATTATTTTGACTTTATTCTTGTAACGTTGTGGCTTTATTACCCTAAAAAAAACATGTTTTATTGTTTTGACGAGTTTAAAGTCCAAATAAAACAAACAGACAAACAAACAATATATGAAATATGGAAACCTGAGGAGTGAATTGGTGAAAATGATTTTTCAAATCATGATTTGATCTGGAAAATCAAATCATTTTTGAAGATTTCAAAAAATTAAATCTTCAAAAACTTCAATCCATAAAATTGATTAATCGCCTGGCTTTAATTTGAGGCTTTAAGCTTAAGTAGTTCAGCATTGATCAGGACAAACATGAAACAGATCCTCAGAAATATCTACCTTATTTCTACTCTTTTTCCGTTCAGTAAAATCAATTGATCAGATTTTTTTTCGTATAGCACATTTCAGCAACAAAGCAGTTCAACGAGTTTTAAATCATAAAAACAACAAAAATCATCCATTGTCGTCATTATTATTTTATTTACTGTGGTACAAAAGCAACTCTAAGCTGCTGGGATTTTAGTCTCGATTTAGAGGAACTCAGTGTTTCTGCTGTTTAACAGTTTTCTGGCAGTTTGTTCCAGATTTGTGGTGCATAGAAGCTGAAAGCTGCTTCTCCATGTTTGGTTCTGGTTCTGAAAGCGCTCCCTCTTTGTTCCTTCGCTCTCCACCGTCGGTGTCAGAGACCTGTTGTCGTCACATGATATTTATAGCCAGATCGCTCCAGGCGGGATCCAGCCTGGCTGGGACCGGGTGGCTTGATGCGCCAACTCCGTATGCATCACTTCCCTTCGCTTCACTTCCCTCCATCAGGAAATTGATCGTTACAGTTAAAGGAATCTGAGTGTCCACTTTAGTGCAGATTATATGTCCACAAACAAGTCGGCTGTCTGTGCTTGCTTTTGCGCTTTCGTTAAAGTTAAAAGGGTTTTTTCCTCTCACAGTCTCCTAAAAACATTCATCAACTAGGAGGCTGTAGCAACTAATTGTATTTATTAACAAATTAATGTAATAAATAAAACCAGAGCATACTCAAAGTAGGACAGAGAAAGATTCCTGGTGTTTTATCTTGCTTCTGGGGTTTGTTATGACTTCTTATTCGTGTCAATTAGTAACAAAACAAACCACAACAAATCAGGCAAGCAGAGATGTATCTGCAAAGAACATTTGTCTAATAATGGACTGAAATAACTTATTAAAAGGTTTAGCACCCTGCTATTAAAAATAATTTAACCAGTTGATAAGATTATTTTAGTATTCCATTATTCTATTGATTATTTGTTGATTAATCGGCTGAATAAATTTGGCAGATTCAGATGATTTATTTTTTATTTAACAACTGAAACTTTTATAAAATATTAGAAATACATTCAAATATGCAAATAAATATTTCAGGTCCCTAAATGGACATTTCTTGCCTAAAATACAAAAATGTAGCATTCGTTTAGAGAACGTTTGATTATTTGTAGCTAAGGATGGATCTGCAGCTTATCTGTTGATTAGTTTTGATTAACTGATTTAATTGGATATAAATTGTGCTTAATAGGAGATTGTTTTCCCCAGTATTTGAACCAGGTGAAGCTAAAAGTGCTACTAGAGGAGTTTTATTTTAAGTTTAACATAATTACAGATAATTCTATTTTATTTTTTGTACATTTTGGCTTTATTATTGTTCTAAGTTTGTTACTCTGTGAACAAATGGCTTTTTGAAACTGTATGCTGCATTACTTGATTATTTCAATAATCGATTAATCACAATTAATATGATTAATCGTTTTAGCCCTACATTGAGTTGTACTTACAGGTGTAACATTTTATATTTTCTTCAGGAAAACGTATTATTTCATCTTTTCATCTGCTGAAAGAGAAGCTCCTCTCTGCAGTAGAAGTGCTGAAATCTCTGCTTCTTGCATTCAATGTTTGCACCCTCCTTGTCATATTTTAATTGGATGTTGCTGCAAACAAAGCTGCGTGCAACGCCAAAAATGTCATTAGCATCATGACACTGTTGCATGACCCCGGTGAAGATCCCACAGTGAATCCTTTCATCCGAATGAATGAAGCTAAAACCTGAAGGTATTCATCCTCTGACGCGCTGAGTTAACCTGTTTCAGTCGTCTGTATTTGAGGAATGTGGCCCGGATGTTCGGGACGTACAAGGAACATGGGAAGCACAAACGGGGAAAATCCCTGCCATGAATCAGTCCTCTATAATGACGCTGAAAGAATATGTAGCAACAAAGAGTCACACACTGAACACAAAGGCAGCTTGAAACAAAGAGGCTTTCTGAGCTGCGTCGTCCTCCATGAAGGACGCCACTGTACTCCGCAGCAGCTTAAATGTGTTTTTCTTTAAAAGAGCAGTGTGTGCGTGTAAATTCAGAGGAGCTTTTTGGCAGCACACAGTTGTCAGGGACTCGCTGTCTTTCTGTGTTTAAGTCCTGGAAGAAGCCCAAAACAAAATGTCAGTGGCCTCTGTTTGCATCTTTGGATCTTCTCTTTCTTTCCTTCTTTATGTTGTTTTATTTCTGAATTGTCACTCTGTCAGATTTTCACCTTCAACAACATGTAACAGTTTGTAACTTGGTAAAATGTTTAAAATTGAAATCATCATGAAGAGAAAGCAGAAGTTTTACACTTAAGGTGGCAACTAAGAATTATTTTACTTATCGATTAATCTATGAACAATTATTCTGATGATTAATCGATTAATCAGATAGATTTCGCAGACTTTTTTATGGAATAATAGAAATACATTAAAAGACGTAAATATTGAATATTAGACCTGAAACTAGGAATTATTTTAGTTATCACTTAATCTATCAACGATTTGTTGACGATTAATCGATTACTTGAAGAAAGAACTGACACAATCTGAATTTATTTTGTACAGTATTAGAAATACATTGAATATGCAAAAACAAAATAATTCAAATTCTTTTTAAAATAAGAAAATAAACATTTTATTACCTAAATTTGTAGCAAAGGTGCTTCTGCAGCCAAATAAATACTTCTATCGTGAAAAGCTCATCAATTTTGGCTTGACTTAACATCAATACATCTATTGACAATTATTAATTGATGAATATAGGATTAACCAATTAATAATTGGCTTGTAAAATTTATTTTTTTTTTACAGAATTTCAACCAGGTGACAGACGGTAAAACTAAACCACCTGAGGAGCTTTTGGTAGAATATATTTGCAGACACTGGTGCATTTTATTATTGAAAATGCAAAATGTACATAGGTTTTGTACAGTTTTGGCTTACTTGCTGCTCTGAACATGTTGTTCTTTCAAGAAATCACCTTTTTGCGAGTCTGTACTCCAGTTTGCAGTTAATAGATTACTAAATTAGTTGACGATTATTTCAATAAACGATTAATCTGATTAATCGTTTCAGCGCTGGTGTAGATCAACTGATTGAGAATAAAATATATGATAATGAGATGAAAGATCAGTTTCAATGCATCTCATTAACATGAGAACTATTATTGGAGTTTAAATATAAAAAGTTACACAAGATAAGATTGATTAAACAAATTTGAACAGTTGAAATGCAAACATTTCATCCAACTTTGATTGATTAATGTGTTTTTAAATTCAAATCTGAAAATAACAAAAGCTAAATATTTACTAATAAGTTACAGCAAATTATGTGCATGTATGTTTAGTATTGTAAACATAGTAGGTTTACAATACAATAAAGCAAAATTATAAAAAGTAAAACTGAACCAAGCAATGGAATAAATACTAAAATAATTAAATCCAGTTAGATATTTCCTGGATTGTGTTAAAAAAGCCCAGAAAGACTCTATCTTTATTTTAATTATTAAATCTTAAGTAACATCTGCCTCCAGCAGCAGTTTAAACGCCTGTGAAATTTAAAATCAGCTGAAAAATGCTTTTGGTGGTCCTTGGGGGTCAAACTGAGGTCATGTAGATGTTTAACTTGTGAGCGTTTGAAGCTGCCATCAGCGGAAACATTGTGCTGATGGAGCTGCAGGCTGGCAGCTCAGCATCGTCATGACGACAACATCACAACAAGCTGAGCTCTGCTTAAACTTTACATCGCTTCCGGCATGCACACATTTCAGGATGAAGTCACTTTGAAAAAATATTCATATCTTCTGCGTTTTGTGGCAACTTCCATGTATTTGTTTTTATATTGTAGATAATTTTTTGTATATCTTAAAATGTCCAATATCTTAAAAAGTGTTCATTAGCCCATGTTAATTATTCGCTGGAAGTTGAATTTCAAGTAGGGCTGAAATGATTAATCGTGATTAATCAACTATTTAAATAATCTTCAACTAATTTAGTCATTGAATAATTGCTAAATAAAGTATGAAGACTCTAAAACAGGCCATTTTCTGAAGGAACAACAAACTCAGAGCAGTAATTAAACTAAAACTGTGTGATGAAAATATAGACATTTGCATTAAAGATGAAAATCTTTTGCCTGTAAAAATGTTCACTAAAAGAATACTATATTATTGCATTTTAGGCAACAAAATGTGTACTTTGTTGTACAAAAATAATTTAATTATTTGATTTTCACATTTTATCATGGATTTCTAATATTGTATAAAATACACTTGTGGTTAAATGAAAAACCTGCAGAATGTGACAATTTGTTATCTGACTAATCGATTAATTGTCAGAATAATTGATAGAAAACTTGATTTCTAAACTAATTACTAGCTGCAAATTTAAATTATGTGATTTGTACTTTTCCTTCTTGAGATCTGATACACTTTGACATTTTTTATACTATATTTTTTATCCTAATAACATTAAAACTTGCAGCTTTGCTCTTCACCCAACTAACTGAATACATTTATTCATAAATCAGGGAACTGAAAACATGAAATGTTTAGTTTCTCCTCCTCATCCACAGCTGGATTTTATTAGTTTGTCTATAAATTGTCAATATTAATCCAGTTGTTCTATATAATTGTGGATTTTCCAGGCAATGGAGAGCAAGCTGCTGGTTGGAGGGAAGAACATCATCGATCACACCAACGAGCAGCAGAAGATGCTGGAGATGAAAAGGCAGGAGATCGCTGAGCAGGTAATTTTACTTTTACATAAATGTTGTCTTCACAGCTGCATGTTGAACACTAAAGTCATGTACTTACTGCATAATGTGGTAAAATACTTTGGTTGTTTTTCTGCTTCCAGACTCGAAGGGAGAGGGAGATGCAGCAGCAGATGTTGATCCAGGATGAGGAGGCGGTGGAGCTGAGGGAGACTTTCACATCCCTTCAACAAGAAGTCGAGGCCAAGACCAAGAAACTCAAGAAGGTGACTTAATAAAGAGTTTCAAAGTGTACATTTTGTGCCTGATACAAATTATGTTACTTTTGAATATTTTCTACTGTTCTGACATTAATTAGATGAAATATTAACAATCATAATCTCTCCAGTTCTGACATTTTGCTGGACACAACCTAAACTGTGAGTGTTGATAAAAATTAAAATAAGGATCCAGTTTGGGGCATAAAGTAATGCAGAACTGCCCCTCTTAACACCTTTTGCTAGTCAATTGCCCTGTCCCTTATTTGGCGTTTTGGAAAACATTTCCAGTTGTCAAAAAACAGACTTGGCATAAAAATTAAAGTTGCTCCAGCAAACTCTAATTAAGATTATGCTGTTTAGGACTGTCACCATAACACATTTTGTTATAAACGATAACATTGCTGTTTCATGACCATTTAATAATACAAGTTCACGTTCTCAAAGACCAAATGTAACGATCAAAAACACAATTAATACCATAAATCACATGGGAAAAAATTTCACCAAATAAGTAAAATAATCTGCCAGTTTTTTTTAAACTAATATTATGACTTATTTACTTGAAACAAGCTCCTATTTATTTCTGAAAGTTAGTTTTGTCTTAAAGTATGTTTAGATGTTTGAAAACTAAAAATACTTGGTAAGATTTTGTGTTTTTGCGGTGAGGGCCCGGTTGCTAAGCGACAGATACGAACATCAAATAAAAACTCAAAGGGTTTGTTCACACTGCAGCCTGACGTGACCCAATGCCGATTTTTTGGCAATTCCAATTTTTTTTCCGGGCCGTTCACACTGCCAGTAAACGGACCTGTATGTGATCTGCAGTGTGAACGGGCAAACGACCTGAAAGTGTCCCGCATGCGCAGTAGAGGGCGCTATAGCGTCAGCGTTCAGTGATCTGCCAACCGCCATAAAAAGAAGAAGAAGAAGAGCTCAGAGTTTGAGGAAGTAAACATGGAGGCTAACGGTGGAGCTTAGCTTATATATTTGAAGTTGTTGTCCAACCGGAGCAACATATTAACAACTTAATCCTCATATAGTCTTCATGGTCGTTGTTTTTCTTCCCCTTGCGCGTATCAGGACACAGAATAGTGAGATTTGTTGAGAATCAGTGACGTTCAGTTCGGATGAATGAGACCTGGACGTTATGGTCGCATTTGAATCGGATTCGTATCGGATATGGGTCACATTCTAAAAGAATCCGACCTGAGCTGTTCACACTGCCATGAAAAGATCGGATACAGGTCACATTATGTCAAAAAAATCAGAATTGGGTCACTTCAGGCTGCAGAATCAAGAATTTAAGTTCTTCTAACTTAAAATAAGTACCAGTAGTTATTTTAACTTGATAATAAGACTGAAAATAATACGGAAATGTAAGTAAAAAAAAGATACAGGGCGCATTATGTCAAAAAGATCGGAATTGGGTCACTTCAGGCTGCAGTGTGAACGCAGCCTCATTGAGAAATCTAACTGAAATGTTCCTGTAAAATGGTGGGTAGGATACCACCAAAGCAAACAGAAAACAAAACTACAAAACAAATTATTAATATTTTAATGTGCAGAAAAAAATAAACGGGTTTTTCTCCAGAGCATCACTTCGCTAAACGTCAGCAGCTTTATAATTCAGGCCTCCTTGTTTCTCAACCTGGAGTCAAATAGTGAACAGCATGTCGGCTCTGCAAGTGGAGGAGGAAAGCAGAGGAACGAGGGCTCCCATTGGCTGGCCTGTTTTCTGCATGGCGGCGCTTCCAGCGCCGTTGCTACCGGCAACCAGGCGGCAGCAAGCTGGAAATCGACTTTCTCTGCTGTGTGTTGATCTCTGTTCGCGTTTCCTCCCAGCTGTACGCCAAGCTCCAGTGCACCAAGGCGGAGATCAAGGACGTGAATGACGAGCATGTGAGGAGCCGGCAGGAGCTGGAGCAAACCCAGAACGAGCTCACCAGAGAGCTCAAGTTCAAGTGAGTCCAGCCGGGTTCCTGAGAGCAGAGTCACTGTGCCACGGGCTGTTGGAGATGGAAAAGAGGAGTACATTTATGCCAAAAACCAGGCGCGGAGCTATATGGGGGACAGGAGGGCGGCTGCCCCCGGCCCGGAAGGGGACCCGGATCTGGAGGTGCCAGACCCAGGCGGGAGGAATGGTTTCAAGACGCTCTAATGTCTGATTTTAGACGGAGAAAGTCTGACCCCCTGTTCAGAAAGATGTATGTAAGCCACTGTCCCAACCTGCACCCAGTGGTGCAAAAAGTGGGTATGCAGCGTGTAATGCACACGCATAGGGGCCACAGCTGCCCAGAGGGGGCGCCAAAACCCCGTCTGGAGGGGGCGATGCACCAGAGGGGGCGCCAAAACCCCGTCTGGAGGGGGCGATGCACCAGAGGGGGCGCCCAAAACCCCGTCTGGAGGGGGCATGCGCCAGAGGGGGCGCCAAAACCCCGTCTGGAGGGGGCGATGCGCCAGAGGGGGCGGCAAAACCCCGTCTGGAGGGGGCGATGCGCCAGAGGGGGCGGCAAAACCCCGTCTGGAGGGGGCGATGCACCAGAGGGGGGCCAATACCCCGTCTGGAGGGGCGATGCACCAGGGGGGGCGCCAATACCCCGTCTGGAGGGGGCGATGCACCAGGGGGGGCGCCAATACCCCGTCTGGAGGGGGCGACGCGCGATGATGTTTTCCCATACACTTCAGCGCCTTACGCTCCTTCGCCTCGCGCACATAACGAGGTCAATGTAGCGAGTTTTACCCTTCACGTTTCGTCGCCTCGGGGGGGCGATTTATGTTTTTGCATCCACCTGAATAATGTGTAGTTGCGCCACTCCCTGTACCCCCTCCCTCCTCAACAGTTTCCAGCAGCGCAGGCAGACACGTGAGGGGTCCCGGTCATAGGCCCCGCCCCCCGGCCCAACACCGACTTGTTCCGCTAGTGCCAAAAACAGTAGGAAATTTTGATATTAAAGACAGAAGCTTTCTTGGAAAAAAACAAGGAAATTTCTGAGATTTGAAAGTCAACAATTTGTCAACAATTCTGAAAAATCTCAGAAATTTCCTCGTTTTTTTTCTAGAAAAATTCAAAGTTAGAAAAGTTGACAAACTTGGTTATAAAACTCAGAAATGTTGAGATTAATGTCAGAGGTTTTTGAGGGTAAAAAAGAGGAAATTTCCAAAGTCGAACATTTTTTAAAAAGTGGAAAATCTTCGACTTTTGAAATTCTGAAATTCCAAACTTTTTCTCGAAAATTTCTGATATGAATCTAAACAGTTCTGAGTTTTGGCTTGCAAAATATCGACTTTTCAAACTCTAAAAAATAATTCCGGTTTTAACCTCAAACTGTCTGATTTTTCTTGCAAATTTTCAACTTTTCTCTGGGAAAATTTCTTTGACTTTTTGGGTGGAAATCCACCCCTCCTTTTTTCTCTTCTATCAATAACAGCCCTAATGTGCCATTATACCTTTGAACTTGAGTTTTAAAGGGTTTAATGAGAAATTCCAATTCACTGGAAAAAGAAAACGTTTCCCCCATTAAAGCTCATTTGTTATATATTTTGCTGCGACAGCCTCGTTTAATTGCTGTGCTCTGCTGTGTGTTGTGGACACTCAGGTATCTGATCATAGAAAACTTCATTCCTCCAGAGGAGAAGAATAAAATCATGAACAGGTTGATGTTTGACCCAGAGGAGGACGAGTGGAAGTTCAAGCCTCTTGTTCCAGATGAAAGGTCGGTTCCTCTCATCTTACACTACTTCTGAATCAGAAATATAGCACAGTTTTAATCCTAAATAAACTGCTTTTTTTGTCTCATTGATTGTTACTTTGCATTTGTACAGTAAATCCTCACAGATGAAGAAAAGACCGCCGTCTGCAGTCGGATACAAACGGCCAATCAGCCAATACGCTCGGGGTAGCGCTGTCCATGGGAACTCACTCCAGATACAGGGTAGAGTTACCTATAAAGTTTGCTTTTTACACCTAAAATGATCCAAAAATGAAATATTCCTATTAATTAATCACTTAACCAATCAATAAAACGGTCAGCTAGTAATAATCTGCTGAAAACTAAAAGTGAAGGCAGGGATAATAGGAATGGTGTTCAGTTCTGCTCACTAATGTGCATTAATGCTATATTAGTTTTAAGTAGTGTTGACCCGATACTGATGCTGATATGAAAAATATTGACATATTATGTGTTTTTAAAACAGATTATAAACAGGAAGTGAAGATTTTTGTCTAATATTTATAGGTGACGTATTCCAAAGTTTGGGAGCCAAAACAGAAAATACTTACCTGCCACATCAAATTTAATTTTACAGTTAAAAAAAACATATTGCCAATTTTAGGTTTTAGAACAAAGAATGGGGGAAAAAAAAGAAAATGTATGCAATAGGAAAGGGGGAGAATTATGTTTGTGTGGAAAAACTAGACATATATTTTGTACTTAAGCAAAATTTTAAGAAATTTATCATGCAGCTTTATTTATTTAAAACCTGCAGTGAAATGTGTGATGCAGCATTGTAATCTGGCTTTGGTGGACATTTGCATGCAGGCTGAGAACGTCATGTTGCTGGAGCTGGACATGACTCCTCCCAACACCTCAGCTCTGACGGACGGGGAGCAGAACCAAAGTCCCACACTGAACAACTATCCCACCAACGACAAAGGAATCTGCAAATCTCGCTCTTGGTGAGCCTGAATATCGTCTTTTACCACCGGCTGTCCAACTTTATTTATGTTAGAAAGTATTTAATAATAAATAAAAAAAACAAGTTTGCAGCAACTACCTTATAATGCTGGGTCAAGGAGTCTAAAAAACATTAAAAGTATTACACAAATTTCACATTTTGCACATATTTGTACTTCCATTTGGTTCTCTGCTGCTTCTAGAAGAAGTCCAAGCGATTAAAAAAAACACCCAGCTGTTTTCTGACAGAAAGTTGATGTTTTTTAGTGTATGGAATACGAGCTGCTTCAAAAATGGCGAGATTATTAAGTCAGAATCAGCGGGCTCTACCCCGTTACCTAGCAACCCCAGTAGAACCCAGCCCCGTTACCTAGCAACTCCAGTAGAACCCAGCCCTGTTACCTAGCAACCCCAGTAGAACCCAGCCCCGTTACCTAGCAACCCTGAAACAGCTCATTCTGAAAGGAGCCAAAACTAACCAGATTAAAATGTTATCTGAGAATTATTTTGAGCAAAAAATGTAAAAAAAAAATGTTGTTTTTTAAATTGCTAATAGATATACCTTATCTAGCTAAAGGCAGCATAGGTGACCATTAATTATTGCCATCCAGGCTTTAATGTCATTATACAGACTGAGTCTTTTTGTTGTTTTAGGGAACATAAACCTGACAGTCATCTGCATAAAAGTGAAATGCATTTACAGAAGTGAGGCAGGTTTCAACTAAATGGAGTCAAACAAACCATCTGCAGTGTTTGACACATTTGAAAAAATACATATTAGTAATTAAATATGAAAAATTACATTTATTTCACAAAAACCCCAATGATGGGGTTTTTGGGGTGGGGTGGGGTGGAGTAGTTTAGAATACTTTCATCAAACTGATGCCTTTTTTTATTTAAGCCACATTTAAGCCCATTATAAGATTTGCAGGCTTAATTATTTTAACATTTCTAACAAGAGTTTGCGTATGCTTTTTTTTACACCGTGTAAATTAAAAACTATAAACAAAACAAACATGCAGAAATTCACATGAGAGCTCAGACATCCTGAATTTAATGCTAAATGGATTTTATTCCGTTTAAATCTGATACATTTTTGCTTTTATTTGATCTACATATGCTTTCTTGAGCAAAAATGTCCCAAATACCAGTTTTCCCATTATAAAAAATATTTTTGCATATAAAGTTAATATCTGTATACTTTCTTGGGAAATCTTCAAAGCATTTTGTTACTGTGCATTACTTTTTTTGGGATAATTTTTTTATTTTAAGATAATTCACATTTATATACAATTTATTTTACAAATACGAGGCTTTTGTTCTACCTTTTGCTTCAATAGTGTTGTAGGTATTACCTATATTATAAAACATTTATGTCCTAAGAGGAAAACCTGCTTTCAGGCTGACATCTGAGCCCTAAACGGTTTAGAGTCAATACATCTCTAAATGGGATTATCCAGGATTAGCCACACCCTCCTCCAGATATCTTAATCTCCTGGCTTTATCTCTCATTTACCATTTAATCTCAGTATTGCTGGTTAATCTTTACAATCTGTCTGTAAATTTCAAATGAAAAAAGCTGATTCTTATCATACCCAGTTAATTTGTTGTGCTTTTCTCAGGTGCCAGAGCCAAAAATCCATCGCTTCCTCTTCTTCTAATAATTCCTTGGTGGGTTGTCAGATGGCCGCGCCCGCAGTGGCAATGTAAAGCTTTGTTACAAATAGTTTGTTTTAAATTGTTATTTATTTGATTTCTTCACTTGTTTTTGGCCCGTTTGCGGCTTCAAAGACCTTTAATTGACGCCGGGACACAAACACACACCATCACCTCTGCTGCCTCCAAAGAAGGCATAAAACAGGAAGCTAACAGACCGGATGAACCTCAAGACTCCATGAGACTTCACTCCTTCCGTTCGTTTTGGATCAAACTGTCCCTTTCTTCTGCATGTCTGAATTAAAGAGGTTTTGGATCATCATTTTCAAAGAGAAAATACAGTTTCACTGAACTAACTGGTGAATTTTGGAGAGAAAAACCGAAGAGATGGGTTAAGATCTCAGTAAATACTGAGATATCTATACATATTTCATCTTTTCAGGGGATTTCCAGGTTAGGTTTGGTCTGTTTTACATGTAAAAGAAAGACTTTAATAATTAGGAACATTTTGTCTGTGTCGGCTTTTGGAAGTGGCTGCAGTAAAAATAATAATAATAATAATAATAATAATAATAATAATAATAACGATGTTGTTGGTCAGATGTGGTCCTGAAACCTGAATGATGACCTTTATTGTCCCTGTCCATTCCTCTGTCTTTCTGTGTCTAATTCAACTCAAATGTCTTGGAAAAAAATATCATTAAAGTGCAGAATGTGATGCTTGTTGGATTTATTTACTGCATTTTTTAAGATTCAGAACAGGAAAACAAGGTTTTCAATCATGAGTTCCACTTTTGTGTCAGTTTTGTGAGTTTAACAGTGACAGAAATGTCATTTTAAAAAAAACATTAAAACAAGGAAAACCCTCTTTCATGGATGCAATACTTGATAGTAAAATGTATATTTTAAGGTGAATAAATGGCCATTTATTCAAATAAGTTATATTGACTTGGTCATAAAAGTAATTTAAAGAATACTATCTAAAAGGCTGGCTGCACAGTGGTGCAGTTGGTAGAGCTGTTGCTTTGCTGAGAAGTTTGGCAAGTTTTGTTTTTCGATGGGTTTGCATTCCCTGTGCATGGTGGGCTTTCTCCAGGTACTCCGGTTTCCTCCCACAGTCCAAAAACATGACTGTCAGGTTAATCGGCCTCTCCAAATCACACCTAGGTGTGTGTCCTGTGTGTCTCTGTGTTGCCTTGCGACAGACTGGCGACCTGCACAATGTTAGCTGGAGAGGCACCAGCAACCCTCCCGGCCCCACCAAGGGACAAGGGTGCAAAGAAAATGGATGGATGGACATTTTTTTCAACTTGCACCTCATGTTAGCGTCACGTTTTGACAAAAAACTTGGGAGCCTCAATGAAAAATGTTCAGACTGGTCAGGCAGCAAAACAGTAATTGAAGGTCCCAGTGAGGAAAAATGCAGAATGAAGGACAGACTGAATAACTGAGGAATACTGGAAGGGCTAATCAAAGGTAAGTAGAGGCAGCTGGCAGAGAGGAATCAGGAGAGAGGAAATAAAGGTGAAAGAGAGAACACAGCGTTGAAGGGAGAAAATCTAGAGTAAGCAAAAGGACACATATCTAAAGAGCTCAAATCTAATTGTACAAATGAAAAAAGCAGAAAAAACAAGCATAGAGGCTAGGCTAAAACCAGAACTAAGAAGATAAATGATCAAAACCAGGAACCCAAATGAAACTAAAGGTCTAAAAACCTTTGAAACATGACAGTCACTTGCCAGTTGACCTTTGTTAGTCTAAAATATTTTTTTAAACTGTTAAAAAGAAATCAAGCATGAGACAATAAAGCTTGAGGTTGGAAGGAAGTTGAATGTGGATTATCTGTGAGGAAACATGGAGACCTAGAAAACTGGCAGATCACCCAGAGATTTAAAAGCACTCTTGGGTTCCCGATACACGCAAGTCAGCACAGAGATGAATGATGACAATTTTAATTCCAAAAACTGATCAAGTTTGCAGTTTACATTAAATGTGTTAGGTTTTTTTCCCATAGCAGATGTGCCCCCTGAATGCTTGGGTTAGAAACCCTGTGCTTTTCTGGTTTTAATTACCACTGAAAAACGGTCTCCAAAACATGTATCCGGTAAATAAGTATTAGGACACTAATCAATTAAACTAACAAGTCTCTAATGCAGTTATTTTAAGTAGAAACATGGAGTACAAATTATTTACCTTCTCTTGTTTATTTGGATATGTTTAGGCTTTTGCAGATGACAGGAAAATTACAAACAACTCAAATTTGATCTCCCCCTTATTAGAGCAATCCAAATGGATTAGTGACCTTTAAACAGTTTGGACACATTAGAAATAAGCAAAGTTAAAGTAGGACAGCTTCCTCATCCTCTCGTCTGGCATCATGCGGCCGAATCATGTCCAAACCAATAACCTCGACATGAAGCAGACATTTTCTCTTCACAGGGAAAAAGCCTGCAAGGGGTTCTGGCTGCAGCTGAAAATGTGACTCTTATCTCTGCGTCCCGCAGCTTCTGTGGTTCATGCAGCAATTTAAAGCTCGCCGGTTAAATTGACCTAATTTGACGTGGATCAGAATAACTCGCTGGTTTGTTCTGACAGCAGGGCTGCAGTTAACAACTATTTTAGTTATCCATTAACCTATTGATTAGGTTTTACAATTAATTGCTTAATCTGGTAAAGAAATATGCAGATTTTTAACTTAAGCCTTTTCTATACATTAGAAATACATTTAAAAATGCAAAAAACAATTCAATGTCTTCTTTAAATAATACAATAAAATACCATAACATTCTAATCTGCAGCTAAAGCTGTACCAATTGAGGGGTTTCAGCTAAAACATATTAACAGACAAAAGCATTTTTATCTTAAATGTATATTTTGTACAGTTTGGGTTTAATTGCTACTTTATTAAATTTTATTTTTTTGCTACCAAATTGCCTGTTTTTGAGTCTATATACTCAAGTTAATGATTAATCAGTGACTAAATTAGTTGAGTATTATTTCAGTAATCAATTAATCGCGATTAATCCAATTAATCGTTTCAGCCCTACTTCAATCTATCATCTTTCTTTGTGTAGTGACTCAAATATACTCACAAAAATTAGTCAAATGTATTATATACATAGGTTTTTCTTTACAGGAATAGACTTCAAGATTAAAACTTCTGAATTGCAAGGAAAGAAGATCAAACTGTAATTTATTTTGTACAGTTATGGCTTAATTACTGCTCTAAATATGTAGTTTTTTTTTCCTAAATGGCATTTCTTAAGTCTTTCTACTTCAGTTAACAATAATTTGATTACTAAATTAGTTGGAAAAAAATTCAGGAATCGATTAATCATGATTAATATGATTAATCGTTTCTTCCTAGTCTGCTGTGGACGGGTTCAATGGGGTTTTCAGTGAAAGGCGAACAAACCAAGCGGGGTCAGGCTGACTAATCGCCACTGTTTTATTAATGCAGCAGATCTGGTTGCAGCTCAGCCCCCATCAGGAGTTTAGCAGCGTTTAGTCGTAGTGAAAGGAGAACTTTGTTTCTATTTTCTGACACAACATCCAAACCTAAGATTTTTTTATTTAAATAGAGCAGAAATGTCGATGTTCTTGCACTCCTAGTTCCTGGCTATTTTGACTTGTGTCAAGGAAAATTTATTTAAAAAGACTAGAAAAGATGCAATGCATGTTTTTGGGAGTTTAAAGTCTGCTAACCTAATGTTCCTCCTGCTCTCTGGGCTTTCATCAATATGTCTGCATTGTTGACCAAGTTTCTTAGATTGTACACATTTTCAAAGCTCCATATGTAGCTGAAGCTAAAATTATTTAACTCAAGGGTGCTCAATGTAGGGTTCGCGGGTCATTTGAGGCCCCTGGACTGATTTTGGGTTGCCCCCTGACCACAATTTAAGATTAAAAAAGGACAAAACTATGACTTAGAAATTAAAATATACTTAGAAAATGTCAGATGCAACTGGAAGCTATTGTCCTTTCCAAACTTTCTGGTATCCGTCTACTGTCATGGTAAATTGGACCAAATACTCTAAAGTATAAATCGTCCAATTGCACCCATTGGTGGACCCAAATCTGCGTTTACTTGCTGAATTAAATCTCGGCTAAATACATTAAATTTTTTCAAATGAAGACAGACCTATATCCTGGTTTTACTGCTGAGAGCAGAGTAAATATTTTTCCAGTTTTCTTCAATTGAGTCCAAAATAATAAGCAAGCTGAATTCCTTTAAACTTTATTTAATTAAAACAATTTGTGCTTACTTTTCTGTTGAATATGTAAAACAAATTGGAGCTTTTTTGATCATTTTAATGGCACCTTTCCATTTGTATTGAAATTTTTTTCCCTCAGAATTACTAGATTTGAGTCTCGAAATATTGAGACAAAATGCCATAATTATGAGATATTTATCTCATTATGATATCTCATAATTATGAGTTTTTTTCTCAGAATTACTAGAATTTTGACATCCTACCCCATGATTACAAAAAAATCTTTTACTGTAATTATGAGACATTTTCTTGTAGTTATGGCATTTATTATTTAAAAACCCAGCTCTCGTAATCATGAGATAAGGTGCCTATGTTTTTTTATTTTAATAGATAATATAATAGGTAGATTTTACAGAAATACATTGTTCACGGGCCAAAAATTACCTTTCGAGCTCACAATTTTGGCCAAGTTGACTAAAATTTTGGACTTAAACTGAAATGTTGTCTTTGAATGAAATGGGAACATTTATTTTAGATGTTGGTATTGTATATTATTTATTATTTAAGGTAGAAGAAGCAGAGAAAATCCTCGTTTAGTGATTTCTGTTTGTATTTTAACCTGCTCTGTAATGCAGCAACATTACTCATTGGTTTTCCCTCAACGTATACATAAATTATGAGATGAATTTTAGACCGGCCTGCAGCGTAAGGAGGACTCGGCTTGTTTTGCATAGTCAGAAATAAAAAACAACATCCTTTCAACACATAGATACCACCTCAATCTGCTCCCCTTCATGGTGATTGTTGGGAAATGTTCCTCAAACATGTTTTTAGGTTGTGGGGGGAGCAGAGGAGGACGGCGATGGAAGACGGAGAGGGGGATGGACAGATGTGGGGATTCGGAGACAATCAGGAAGTGAGGGAATAACGGCGGAGGAGGAGGATACTGAGCCTGTTTCCATGGTAACCGGCCGGTGCTGGCACGTGGATGGGAATAATGTGGGGGTTTCGTGTGTCGATGTCTGTCTGGTTCACTGGTGCTCAATGTCATTTCAGTTTACTGTGGGTTTGTTTGCTCTTTCTTGGACATTAGGAAGCAAAACAATTTAAATCCATCTTCTTGGATCCACTTATGAAAACTTTAAACTGAGCTTAATGCATTAACTAATGGATAAAAGCAGCAAAAAATGCAACAAAAAGATCAGACTGAAGCATTGCTCCTGCAGGGAATTAATGAAACCTAAAAGATTGATGTTTTCCAGACTTTGTTAAATTATTTTTGTTCTGATTTAAGCATAATTTTTTTTAATTAAAACATTTTCCTGGAAGTTTGTTTCATTATTTATTTCCCTTTGATTAATTTCAGCTTTACTTAATTTCTAACTTACTTTATTTATATCTGCAAGTACTGACAGTCATCTTAAAGATTAAGAAGAAATATGTAAATTTTAAAACCACTTAAATAGTAAATACTGTATATTATACTTTGACAGAACTTACACATATGGAAAGCATGTAACCTACATAATTCAATCTAACAATGAAAAAAACTGAAGACTAATTCTAGTTGGATACATTATTTTAAAATGTTTTCATCTGTTTAATATAGATTCACAAATTCTAAATATAATAACGTGTATTCTTTACTTTAGGCTGTTTATTCAAAAGGATAAAATACAAAATTGCCATAAAAACAATTTATCTCCTTGGAAATCTGATAACTCTCATATTTCCCTTCTTAATGAAACATTTCTTTCTTTCTTTAAAGGTGTATCAAACATTTTCTTATATGAAAAGTTAATTTTCGTTAATACTCACTGAAACAGATTCTGCCAAAGGTAAGAAATTAGCTGGGCCTCCAGCTCCCCCTGCTGGCCATATGGTGTAAATACATTTAAATGTTTCCTGGTTCACACATGAGACAGAAAGAACTAAAATAATTTTGCTACATTTTGAATTCCAGGACTCCAGCGATAATTAAATGTAGTCATGTGGGACTTTCGAGGGGCGTTTCTGGGCGGCGCTTGGTAAGGTCCATTGGCAGCAGAGGCGCTGCCAGGAGTCTTGGGTCCCATGACCAAAAATGAAATTGGGCCCCCTCTTTGTAACTGGTGTTAAAATGTCTCGAGTCTATCTGACCCATCAAAAGTGTCACAATTTTAAAGGCTTGCAACTGCTTTGCTTTCGTTGGTCCGATACTGATACAATTCACTAGTGAATTTTACATGCAACAGTCCACATACTGCATGCAAATAGGTTGCTTGAATTCTTTTATTATTTGTTTTAGCTTATTGAAATGTCTCTCCCCACCAGCAACAAACATGGGCAATGTGCAAAATATATATGAAGCAATTCAGACTTCACAAAAACATGCTATGTTGTTGCAGTTTGTTCAAGGTGCAGAATATAACTTTAATAAAAATATGTTTTTTTTTACATTTTGTTAAAGCTGTCACCATGTTGTGACACTTTGCTATGAAACAGATAATCTGTGAAGAGTAGAGAAAGGAAAAATCCACATAGACTGAACACCGTGTTACTCATGTCTTTCGTAATAATAATCTCAGTCTACCCACTTCTCTTGGAGAAAAACTGGGTTGCAAATAGACACTCTTATCTTTTTTCTCTGTTTTTGAAAACCTGAATTAATTATTTTTTTTGGCAGCATGCTGAACACCGGCACCGTCAAGGTGCCAGGCAGGAACGACCTATTTCCTGCTTGGCAGGACCTATTTCCTGATAAGCAGGAAATAGGTCACAGGAATAGTCACAGATAGAATAGGAAATAGGAATAGGTCGTCTGCTTGGCACCTTGACGGTGCCAAGCAGGAACGACCTTTGGTTCTGAATGCTCAGAACCAAAGGAGCAAAGGATGCTCCTTTGGTTCTGAGCATTCAGAACCAAAGGAGGTTCTGAATGCTCTTTGCTCTGGGAGTGGTAACATTTAATTTTTACTGCTAAAACAATTGTAAAAACATTATATAATTAATTTTGTAATTAACAGGGCCTCCAATCTTTTTTTTCTATTTCTGCAAGAAAAAAAAAAGTATTTTTTGTGGGTGGGGCCAGTCGATCACGGGCCCTTTTCCGTTATACTGCGCCCCTGGGCACGAGTGGGATTAAATACACAAGGGGTAATCAGGGAACAAGACACAGCTGGGAACAATCAGGGGCAGATGAGACAATACAGGAACTAAGTTGACACAACAAAACCAAACCCTCACAAAATAGGAATAATTTGGAGAAGAAGCTGGCTGGTAATGCTGCACGGGTTTGTTTATTAATTAGTGATTGCATTAATTTCAACCTTCTCCTGCTTTTCGCGGAAAACAATCAGGTTCCTTATAACAAGCTGGATCCACGTGGGGAGCTCATCCAGAATGCGATAGGTGAAAATTAAAAAGTCAAAGGCGGCCATTTGAGCATGTTCGTCCTAGACAGAGAAAAACAGAGCATCACGTGTCAGTAAGGAGAGACAGTGCAAGGGAATCATTCTGTGTTTGGGAGATTTTAAAAAATAACTAAATATCATCCTGTTGTGAATTCGGGTAACATAAGCTGTGGATTATATCAACACACTGTAGATTCAGCTGTGAAGATGTCACGGTTTTTCTTTTTATCAAATCACATCAGAATATAATGCTTATAGTGAATTTAATATGATTATTATTAATCAGTGAAGAGACAAATTGGAAAAGATTTTTCTTCATAAATTAAGTAAAATCCTATGATTTAACAGCTTGTAAAACCTTTTGTCAGCAGCAGTAACTTGAAGACTTTCTGTATAACTTTCAGTCTCGGATCATGGTAGATTCATTAAGGTTAGCGATCATAACTCTTAACTGAGGTCTTGTTATTCAGCCATTCTGTTGTAAATTCATGGGGCCTCATGTATAAAGCATGCGTATGCACAAATAATGTGTGGCGCCATATTATACACACGTGTATAAATGTATAAAAATGAATTGGCGTGAATGTTTGCATAAAAATATACGCAAACCTTTTACCTGCCATGAAAACGTGCAGCAGTCACACAGACATTTCCTGTGGACAATGACAAACTGGAAGGCGCCGAAACTCGTCGAGACACACTGAAACATGGGGGAGTTTGGAAACGCCCACTTGCGATTCCACTGGAATCCAAAAATTTTAGGTGGGGGACAATTTTGGTTGAAGTTTGGTGAGTTTTGAGTATGTTAAAGGCTTCAAAACGCTGTGTCTTTTGACAGAAAAATAATAAGAAGAAATCCTGCAATTTCAATACGTTTCGCTGCTCAGGCCCAACTAGGATGGATCCTGGTGGAGTCTGTCTGTGACCTGATTTCAGTCCACTTGGTTTCACTGGTGAAGGAAAGCAGCAAGCTTGGGGTGCGCTGGTTAATTTCAATTTTAGATATATTTTAGATATGCTTAAGGTCTCTGAAGAGGAAATGTACCCAGTCATCTGCTCAGTAAATCTATACTATTTGTTTAAAAAAGAAAAATATAAAGGGACGATGTCAAAATAACTCAAAGGTCTCTGCACATAAAAGCTTGTTTTTAGAGGTTTGGATTTTATACTGATTGAGATTCAGTCTGCGACAGACTGGCGACCTCTCCAGGGTGACCCGCCTCTCGTCCGGAACGTTAGCTGGAGAGGCACCAGCACCGCCGACCCAACTAAGGGACAAAGGTGTAAAGAAAATGGATGGATGGACGGATAGATGAGATTCAGTGCCTTTGTTCACATTTTTATCTGCTTAAAACCATAAACATCTATGTATTTTGGGGGGATTTTATACCAACAAGCAAACACATGACTGTGAAGTGAAAATGTGTTCATTGTTTTCAAAACTGTTTACAAATAAACCTGAAATGAGCAGAGATGGGTGAATTTACCACTGAGCTCATGTAATGTGGGTGACAAGAGACATCTAAAACTGAGTTTGAATGAATTTAGAGGAACATCTGGCAAGTGGATTGAATCCCAATTAGGATTGTACTGTTTATACTTTACCGAAGTACATTGCTCAGGTTTATGTGGATCCGTCTCCAGATGTGGCCCATCGTCCATCAAGTCTTTGGTGTCATTGATCAATTGCTGCAACTGTACTCGGACAAAGGATCTGCTCAGTCCAATTAAATCCGTCTTCTTGCCATGGTCCCTCTCATCCTTCTCGATGTAACAGATGAGCAGCCCCAGACAGTGTCGCATAGCCGTGTGCAGCTTTTTCAGATGTTCCTCAACATTTTCTGCAGTGGCAATGGATCGCACGGACAAATCCATAGGCACCAGGGAAGGGTGATCCACACTATCATGCACGTTTGCGTGTAATCTAACCTAAGAAAACACAAAAACAAAGCAGACATTAGCCGTGTCCAAATTCAGGGTCTGCATCCTTCGAAGAACCCAATCTACATGGGTACATAGGTATGGGTCTTTCAAAGGCCGTGAATAAACTACGACTGGATGAGAAAAGCTGTGAATAGCATAACTCATGTTGTCTAGCAACCGTGACAGTGTGAAGTTTGTTTTTAGCCATGTACTACTCCTGATTTCTGCATTATTCTTCACCCTTGTAGTAAAGTCTGTTTCCCAAAAAGAAATCTGTTAGTTTGTGTCATGATTGGTTTTGGTGAGGTGAGAGAGGACGCAGGCAGACCCAGGATATGATGAATTTAATGATAATATTGCTCAGGAAATAGTCAGGGACAGGCAGCACGGCAGGAGACAAGCAAACAGCTAAACGCCGGTAGCAACTGACAAAAGGACAAAATGTGAGCGAACAACAAACCAGGACTTGGCAGTTCCACTGGAGAGTATTGACAGCGTGCAACAAAAGTAGACAGCAATAGACATCGATAGACAAGGACGTCACTAAGAACACAGACAACAGGTGAGACTAAATACACACGGTCAAGGGAATGAGACACACCTGGGAGACAATCAAGAGGGAAGACGTAGAGACGGAGACACAGGAAGAAAACTGAACACAAAAAAACAACATAAACACACAGAAACACGATCATGACAGTTTCTAAGATGTTCCAACATGTACAGCACATTTCTATAATTGATAAATATAAGCAAATTATTCATTTACAAACTGAATACTCTCCAGCTCTCAGAAAAGACATTACAATAAAAAAAATATATATATGTTTTAAGGCTTAACTTTAATCAGTCAAACTGATTTGCTCATAGCAAACCAAGCATTAATTATACTGCTAGATCAACTAAATAATATCGATCTTTAGCTTTCAGTCATTGGGGAAATCTAGCCCTGGTAAAAAAAAGTACACTTTAGTATACTTCAAACATACTTAAATTTATGAAAGTACACTTTAAGTATGCAAATATTAAAGTGTACTACCTATAAGTATATCTGGACTATACTAAAAATACACTTGTACCAATTTCCAAATAAGTACTTTAAACTAGGGATGTAACGATCAGGTTTTTTTCTCCCGATACCGATTCCAATAACCCCCTGAGGGCTGATCGCCAATACCGATCACATAATTTTTATTTTTATCATAAACACTACCGTTACATTATGTGGAAAAAGGAACCATGAATTCACCTTAATTTAGACGAAAACTTGTTTTTAGTATCTTTTTCCAAGAAGAAAACTAAACAAAACAGGTATTGTGCCAATTGTACTGCTATCAATAATAATATCTTTAACAGACTGATAACATATGAGGCTCCGATTATTTTTTTTTAGAGATTATTATTATTTTTTTAGAGACAGCGAAAGTTTTAATAGATATGTAAAATGTATTTTTTAGGTTAGATGCTGCAGCTTTAAACAGGTTCGGTCAGAGAGTCTCTACCAGGTGGAGCAGAAGCGGCTCAGTGTCAAATATTACTAAATATTAAATATTACTACCTGTAGCGGAGCAGCGGTTCAACAGCAGAACCAGCGTCTTACATTGCAGCTCCTAGACTTAAATCATTTTCCAGGTTATTAGTTTATCTTTCTGACCGTCATGCTAATCCGGTGAGTGTTTGTAGCTGTGCTGCTTTACCTGCTGTCTGATCCTCCGTGTCTTTTTACTGCACTGAGCTTCGATGTAGCCAAACTCCATCAAGTATGGTTTTGTTTTTATGTCTATTAGCTTCGTTGTGTTGATGCATTTTGATCTGCTTCAATTTTCCACTGCAACATGCAAACGTCTCTTTATTTTCTTTTTTTTCTATTTGGAATAATTTCTTTACAATTATTTTTATTTTTTGTGAGGTGACTTTATGTGCCCTGAAAGTACTTTATAAAATACATAACAATTATTATTACTATATATGTAGGGTGGAAGTTTATGTATATTTACAAAAACTTTCACGCCACGTGCTGACTTGCGCGTAAAATATGGCGCCACATTTTTCTCTTGTATGTGCGCATTTTGTACATGAGGCTCCAGGTCTTCAAACTGGGCTGAAGGAGACGAAAACAGCGCTGAGTGCCACCCTGGTCAGCTTGTGAAACTCAGAAAACCTCTCAATTATCTGGTAAATTCAAACATGCGCCCAATAGCCATTTTCTATTGATTTCAGTAAATAAAACATCCTCCGCTCTCAATATTTCATCCGCCATTGTTCAAAGTAACCGGGAAAAAAAGGCATTGTGCCGTTATCAGCTGTCACAACTGTTTGTTCGATAGAAACTGAACATAAATGCTTACCAAAGACATCTAAGCCTATGTTTTCATTGCAGAAGCTTTCACTACATGATATTTTGGTGCCACTTTCTCAATTTCATCGGCAGTAGTCAAAACAGACTGGAAACAGAAAACGACGGTTCCTCTTAACACTCACCTGTAGCCATTTTGACGTGTCTAGAGTAAAATGTCAAGCGTCTGACTTCTAAGTGTCCGACGATTCAAACTTGAATTATCGGACGGATTTTTGATGCGCGAAACGTGTTCAGTGTGAATGCGCCATCACAGAGCTACCTTCTCCCTCCTAAAAACATTGTAGAAATTAATTATGGGATATGTCGTGCCATGAAGGATACACCGGACCCATCATTCAAATTTGGGGGAAAAGAAGGATGCATTTGTTGGAGCCTTCAAATTCGGACAGGCCTTGTGGCGGCGCCATGATGTAACCAGCCTACAAATCAGGCTGGTTAGGAAGGACGCACCCCTAAATTTGGACACGGCTGTCTGTCTTCATTTACATGATAAATTTAAATTAAAACAAAGAATTGTTTTGTTTCAAATAATATATTTTTGTTTTAAAATATGTATAATTCTATTTTAAATAATGTATTATTGTGGTTTATATGTAAACACAATGTGGAAATACAGCTGACGGTATATTATTCCAGACACAAAAGGTCTATAATAAAGAAAGGTAAAAATAAAATAAGAGAAAAATAAAAATAAACATGACATATTCACTGAATCACAAATAAATGATGATACCTATGTTTCCACTTTTAGTACAGTGAGAAAATCTCACTGTACTAAAAACAGGATTTAGTAAAATTGCAATTATATTATTGCAGGCCACAGAAAATCTAGACATGCATGAGATACATATACATGAGATTCCTGAGCACAGCTGCACATGTGGGAACAGCATTATGTACAAACATGGCTAGCACTGCTCCATCTAGGTCAACCAGCCGCCCCAGTTTTATGAAATCAAACTTTCTTTATATCTTTAAAATTATAGCGGCGCAAACAAAAATTTTTGCTGCACAAACCAACATAAACGTAGCACTAACGTTTGACACCAATTTTGTTTGATTTCATAAAAGTAGAGGGGTTGGTTGACCTTTTGACCTTTACATTTTCATTAATATCTTCAAAGCCAAAGTAGCACAAACGAACATTTTTGCTGCACAAACCAGCACAAACGTTTGACACCAATTTTGTCTGATTTGAAGAAGGTGGCAACTTCACTCAGGTCCATCTAGGCACTCTGAGTAGGAGCCTCATGCCGTCATTATAGGCCACATAAAGTTTCTGCAGGCTACTTTTTGGGTATCTTCGCCACAGATGGGCCGTGTAAAGTGAAGTGCAAAAAGCTTTAAAAAGAGTTATCTTCACAGAGGATCAACACATACTAAACTTTCTGATCAGAATATTATGTTAGTTTGTGCATACATCATACAATACTGCCTACGAATGTCAAGATAAAATGTTTTCTGGTAATTAATGAACCCCCCGGCCCCCATACAGGAAAATTGCTAAAAATTCATTTAGCAGGGAGAACATGGACACAATGAAGCATAATGCCTTTTAACATGATTACATTTCACACCCTCAAGTTCACCTTTCTTATGCTCAGTGTCTGCAGTAAAGTCCCAAAACGGCCTGAAACAGTTAGCTAACTGTTGTATAAAGGATAGTTAACCCATTAGCCAGATGTCTATAACCATAGACATAATATAAGGATAGACGCCTCATGCACCGCTCTCCCCTATTGTCGCTGACGAGACTTAGGGCGGCCATCTTGGAGCGGTAGACCACTCCACTCAGCATTATGTGTTTAGCAGCAAAATGACATATCAGCGCATTTAATCGATCATAACACACTTTTTTGTTACTGGGAACTATATTCAAACATCTATCAAAGCTACATTTATAAATAATTGTATTATTTAAGTATGTTTTTAATACATAGTTCAGCATTTTTAAATGATTGGTGGTTATAACAATAGATTAGGAATGGAATATTCTGATATCGATGTATGATGAGCTTATTACAAAGCACACAGACGTGGATAATTTATTGTGAACGGCTTTGTGTATAATTTATTATAATAATACATATTTATATAACTATACAAGCACAAATAAATTATGATTAATACTGAATTTTATATATATATACATATATATATATTTGTTTGTGGAATACCACAAACAAATGGCAACCTCGATGAGGTCACAAGGAAAGGAGCCACAGCCAAATACCTCCAACGAATAAGGCAAGTCCTGAGAATCCAGCTCAATGGCAAGAACAAGATCCGTGCAATAAACAGCTATGCCTTACCAGTAATCAGATACCCTGCCGGAATAATTAGCTGGCCAATAGAAGAGATAAAGGCCATGGATGTTAAGACTCGGAAGTTACTAACCATGCATGGAGGGTTCCACCCCAAATCCAGCACCCTGAGACTGAACATGAGCCGTAAGGAAGGAGGCAGAGGACTAGTGAGTGTGAGAGCCACTGTCCAGGATGAAACATCCAAGATTCATAAATACATCAAGGACAAACCTCAACGGACGATATGCTCAGGGAATGTCTCAGGCAATGGGGAACACAGGATGAGGGGCTAGAGGTTCCATCATGGGAGAACAAGCCCCTACATGGGATGTACCACCGACAAATAACTGAAGTGGCTGATATCAGGAAATCCTACCAATGGCTGGACAAAGCTGGACTCAAGGACAGCACAGAGGCTCTCATCCTGGCTGCACAGGAACAGGCCCTAAACACCAGAACACTCAGATCTACCACACCAGACAAGACCCAAGGTGTAGGTTGTGCAAGGAGGCCCCTGAGACAGTCCAGCACATAACAGCAGGGTGCAAGATGCTGGCAGGGAAAGCGTACATGGAACGACATAACCAGGTGGCGGGCATAGTGTACAGGAACATCTGTGCAGAATATGGACTGGAAGTCCCGAGATCGAAGTGGGAAACACCCCCAAAGGTGGTGGAGAATGACCGAGCTAAGATCCTGTGGACTTCCAGATCCAGACAGACAAGATGGTAATGGCGAACCAACCGGACATTGTGGTGGTGGATAAAGAACAGAGGAAAGCCGTTGTGGTGGATGTAGCATACCAAGTGACTACAACATCAGGAAAAAGGAGCATGAGAAACTGGAGAAATACCAGGGCCTCAGGGAGGAACTGGAAAAGAACTGGAAGGTGAAGACCACAGTGGTGCCTGTGGTCATCGGGGCCCTCGGGGCAGAAACCCCCAAACTGGAGCAGTGGCTAAAAACAGATCCCAGGAACAACATCAGATATCTCAGTCCAGAAATGTGCAGTACTAGGCACAGCCAAGATACTGCGCAGAACCCTCAAGCTCCCAGGCCTCTGGTAGAGGACCCGAGCTCAGAGGATGAAAGAGAGAGAGAGAGAGAGAGAGAGAGAGAGACCACCCGCAGAGGGTGAGAAGGGAATTTTTATATATATATATATATATATAATATATTATATATATAATTACAGATCCAAAATCCGATGTGAGATCCATCCATGCTGCAGTGAATCCGTCTCTCTTTCTAGATTCTCCCTCTTCTTCCTCACATCGTGCCTTTATGAAACTTTTAAAACAACAACGGAAGATTTGGGATGTATCTTACTAGTGAAAGAATTACATAATAATAGTCTTTACCACCTGTGTAAACTTTGCTGGTGAATGTTATAACACATAAGTTTTATAATATGTGTTACATGGTTTCATTTCTAATATAGGCTCTTGTGTCAGATAATCTCAGTCAATGTTAGAGAATAATTAATTTTTTTAGATTTACAGAATCTCAGTTAGCCTTCATAGCGGGGCTGAACCCGGTATTACACCAAGCACTGTAGCTAATATTAGCTGGTATCTCTCTGGTGGACATAAATACAGTAAAGTAATATTCCAATCACAATATATACACATTAATATGTCCATCTTACTTGTGAAATGTTGTCTGTGGAGCCTCACATCAATAATCCATCGATCAGAACAACAATATCCCTCAGTGCTGAGGCATCTTCTGTTGTTTTGATTGAGCAAAGTAAGAGGGACTACGCTCCAAGATGGCCGCTGTAATTCCTGCGCCGGAGCAGCCAATGCGGGGTCTGCTCTTATATTATGTCTATGTCTATAACACCAATGAAGGTTTGTCCCTGACCGGAAACAGTCAGCTAACTGTCATATAACGGGTAGTTAGCCCATTAGCTAGATGTCTATAACACTAATGAAGGTTTGTCCCTGACCGGAAACAGTCGGTTAACTGTCGTATAACGGGTAGTTAGCACATTAGCTATCTGTCTATAACTAATAATAATAAAAAATATGTCTATAACACCAGCCAGAGACAGAGTGAGAGCGACGGAAACTCACGAATTCCTTTTTCAGTATGTAGCTTTGTCGTAGGACTATCTTGGCCACGTACAGCGCTTTCCCGATTCTCTCCGTAAGTGCGAAAACTTTGGGATTTTCTTCGACAGCCGCCGCCATTTTTTTGCACTCAGTCCCGGTCTATAAAGACAGTGATGTAAACAGAGCAAAGGAGAAACGAACTCTATCACGAAAAAACAACAACCACTTTTCCTCCGGTCCACCTAATGAAGAAAAAACAAAACAAAAAAAAAAATATAAAAAATAAACACACACAGAGTGTGCGCTGCTGAACCTGAGCGAAAGGAACAGCTTGTGTAACCGGGAGTTACTTGCCGTTTGTTTCTTATTGCCATGGTAACGCAGAAGTCGGAAAGTCGCGATTTTCCGTTGTGACGTCACGCTCGTAATGTCCCGCCCCCTGCTCGCTGTCAGGCATTTGGCTTTAGCTAAGGCTGCGTTCACACTGCAACCTGATCTGACCCAATTCAGACTTTTGGGCAATTCCTATGTTTTTTGCCGGGCCGTTCACACTGCCAGTAAATGCGGCCTGTATGTGTTCTGCAGTGTGAACGGGCAAACGACCTGAAAGTGTCCCGCATGCGCAGTAGAGGGCGCAATGGCGTCAGCGTTCTCAGTGATCTGCCATAAAAGAAGAAGAGCTCAGTGTTTGAGGAAGTAAACATGGAGGCTAACAGTGGAGCTTAGCTACATGTTTGAAGTTGTTGTTCAACCGGAGCAACATATTAACAACTTAATCCTCATATAGTCCGTCATGGTTGTTATTTTTCTTCCCACTTGCTCGTATCAGGACACAGAATAGTGAGATTTGTTGAGAATCAGTGACGTTCAGTTCGGATGAATGAGACCTGGAGGTTATGGTCGCATTTGAATCGGATTCGTATCGGATATGGGTCACATTCTTAAAGAATCCGACCTGAGCTGTTCACACTGCCATGAAAAGATGGATACAGGTCACATTACGTCAAAAAGATCGGAATTGGGCCACTTCAGGCTGCAGTGTGAACGCAGCCTTAGTTGTCGACATAACGGGCTAAATCTTAAATGTATGCCTGATCTAGTAGTATTAGCAATTATAATAATAATCCATCCATCCATTTTCTTACACCCTTGTCCCTTAATGGGGTCGGGAGGTGCTGGTGCCGATCTCCAGCTAACAACAATAATAATGGCGCAGTTGGTAGAGCTGTTGCCTTGCAGCAAGAAAGTTCTGGGCTTGATTGCCAACCCCGGTCTTTCTGCATGGAGTCTCCATGTTCTCCCAGTGCATGTGTGGGTTTTCTCCAGGTACTCCGGTTTCCTCCCACAGTCCAAAAACATGACTGTCAGGTTAATTGACCTCTCCAAATTGTCCCTATAGGTGTGAGTGTGTGATTGCATGGTTGTGTGTCTCTGTGTTGCCCTGCGACAGACTGGCGACCTGTCCAGGGACCCGCCTCTCGCCCGGAACGTTAGCTGGAGAAGCACCAGCAACCCTCCCAACCCCACTAAGGGACAAGGATGTAAGAAGATGGATAATAATAATAATAATAATATAATGATACAATCATTGCAGCTCTACAGTAATGTAACTATTACATAAAACAAGACAAAGGAAGAGCTATCCAGGTCTGTGGAGACCTCGTTCATGCCTGCTCCTACTGAGGGTCCCTGTGATGTGGAAAGCATGCTGCATTGTTCCGGTGCCGAAGGTCTACAGGCCTGTGGAGGTGACCTCCCACACCATGAAGTCCCTGGAGAGACTTGTCTTTGAACATTTTCCGGCCTCTGGTCCAACCACACTTGGACCCCTTACAGTTTGTCTTCCAGCCCAAACGTGGAGTTGAGAACGCCATTGTCTTCCTGCTCAACCGTGTATATGCTCACCTGGACCAGCTGGCGAGCTCTGTGAGAATGATCATTTTTGACTTCGCCATCTTCGCACTCCTGCGTCACTGTGTGTCAGACTATTACCAGCAACACAAGGGCTCCACAAGGAAGTGTCCTGTTGGAGTTAATTCATTTCTGTCTCTTTGGACCACCCAGGTGTGTTTACCAGTTTCAGGACCTGACCAGAACCCCTCTGTGAAAATTACCTTGAAAAATAATGAGATTTGGTTATATATAAAAACAGGCTTCAATGTCGATAAATGATCAAATGTTACAAGCTAAACCATGTCATACAAATGGAAGAGATACCCTGTACTCTCCTACAGGGTAGTCTAATCAGTTTCAGTACATAAACGGTATGACAGTCACACATAAACATGGTTATGTACGCTGCAGTGTTGTGTGTGTGTGTGTGTGTGTGTGTGTGTGTGTGTGTGTGTTGTGTGTGTGTGTGTGGTGTGTGTGTGTGTGTGTGTGTGTGTGTGTGAGTGAGTGGAAGTAGATAAAAGAGGCAGAGAAAACTCTTGACAGTGGTGTCCAAGAAAAGGATCCTGTCCAAGAAGTAGGACATCTTGGACAACAAGTCTGATCCACTTCATGACGTGGTTACTGTTGTGATCTGTGTTTTTCTGTGTAGTTATTTTGAGATTTTCTGTGTTTAGTCCTGTTTCCCTGTGAGTCTCTGTCCTGTCCTTCCTGTTGATTGATCCCAGCTATGTCTAGTTTCCTGATTACCCTCCACGTGTATTTAAGTCCACCGTTGTCTTTGTCTTTTGTCGGGTCCTCGTCTAACGTCTGTTTCTGTCCCCTTTGCTGCCAGTGATTTTGGATTTTGAGTTGTTCTCCTGGTTCTTCATCAAACATAATTTTCATCATGACTACCTGGGTTCACCGGCGTCTCCCTCACCACTCACAACCACACATCATGACACTTTCCAGATACAGAATCACCTTCAGCCAGAGACTCTTTGTATCAAAGTCCACCACAGTCCTGTAGCCATTAGACTTTACAATGCCCAAGTCTGAGTAACTTTAATCTAATTTCCTCTGCACTCATTTATAGGTTAACATATTTGCATGTGCTTGTTTATCTATATTCAGTCATATTGAATTACTTGCATCACTCCACTTGTATAGCTTGTCAGCTAATAAGCAATTTCCCCTTGGGGGTCAATAAAGTCTTTTCTATTTAGAATCACCCCAGTATAAAAACACTCCCAATGTCATAGTTTTGGGAAGCTGTTTAACCCACATGTAGAACTGAACCAAGACCGCAGGATAAAGGTAATGAGTTTATTGCTGAAAGTACAAGAAGGGAAATGTGGAATTCAGGAAACATGGACAGGAACTGGATCAGTGGCTTCTGGAAGGAAGACGGTGTTAGATTTGAAGATCCTCAGGTAAGTTTTCTTGAATGTTGTTTTGGATGATTCATCTTACGCTCTGCTGAAGAACTAGGGATCTTCAGAGGAGGCGGCAGGTTCTGCTGATTGGTTGGATTGATTGTTGATGAGGTGAGACAGAAAATCTGACATTAAAATAAAATATACAAGGTTGTCTGAAGTACCTGCAATGGTTCGTTTAGTGATTTCTGTTTTTCTGTTTGTATTTTAACCTGCTCTGTAATGCAGCAACATTACTCATTGGTTTTCCCTCAACGTATACATAAATTATGAGATGAATTTTAGACCGGCCTGCAGCGTAAGGAGGACTCGGCTTGTTTTGCATAGTCAGAAATAAAAAACAACATCCTTTCAACACATAGATACCACCTCAATCTGCTCCCCTTCATGGTGATTGTTGGGAAATGTTCCTCAAACATGTTTTTAGGAGAGGACGGCGATGGAAGACGGAGAGGGGGATGGACAGATGTGGGGATTCGGAGACAATCAGGAAGTGAGGGAATAACGGCGGAGGAGGAGGATACTGAGCCTGTTTCCATGGTAACCGGCCGGTGCTGGCACGTGGATGGGAATAATGTGGGGGTTTCGTGTGTCGATGTCTGTCTGGTTCACTGGTGCTCAGTCATTTCAGTTTACTGTGGGTTTGTTTGCTCTTTCTTGGACGTTAGGAAGCAAAACAATTTAAATCCATCTTCTTGGATCCACTTATGAAAACTTTAAACTGAGGTTTATGCATTAACTAATGGATAAAAGCAGCAAAAAATGCAACAAAAAGATCAGACTGAAGCATTGCTCCTGCAGGGAATTAATGAAACCTAAAAGATTGATGTTTTCCAGACTTATTTTTGCTTTAAGTACAAAAATATATTAAGTTAAAATATTTTCCTAGTGGAAGTTTTTGTTTCATTACTTGTTTCCTTTTTTGTTGTGGATTAATTTCGTCTTTACTTTAATCTCTAAATTACTTTACTTATATCCACACATGCATTTAAAGATTCAGGGGAAGGAATATATATATATTTTAGGTTTTAAAATAATTTAATGACTACAAATCTTATAATTTTACAGAACTTACACATATGGAAAGCATGTAGTCTACATAATTCAATCTAAGAATAAAAAAAACTGAAGACTAATTCTAGTTGGATAAATTATTTTAAAATGTTTTCATCTGTTTAATATAGATTCACAAATTCTAAATATAATAACATGTATTCTTTACTTTAGGCTGTTTATTCAAAAGGATAAACTACAAAATTGTCATAAATACAATTTGTCTTCTTGGAAATCTGATAACTCTCATATTTCCCTTCTTAATGAAACATTTCTTTCTTTCTTTAAAGGTGTATCAAACATTTTCTTATATGAAAAGTTAATTTTCGTTAATACTCACTGAAACAGATTCTGCCAAAGTGTAAGAAATTAACTGGGCCTCCAGCTTCCCCTGGTGGCCATATGGTGTAAATACATTTAAATGTTTCCTGGTTCACACATGAGACAGAAAGAACTAAAATAATTTTGCTACATTTTGAATTCCAGGACTCCAGCGATAATTAAAACAGTTGAAAAGTATTTACCTGCTTACATATTTCTTCTGTTTTTGCTTATTTAGTGACACATGATTCAGATTATAACAGAATAAGTGTGGGGGGGAAACCAGACATACAGAAGTTAAGTACTTTATGTAAAACACATTTCTGCACAGTAACACAGTAACACTGCAGATTTCTGAGAGTAGTTCTTCAACATGTTTTAATTTTGAGGAGCATCCGGGGAGTAATGTAGATATCCAACAATCTGCAGAGCAGATTTTACAATTCTCTAAAGTGAACACCCATGAGCAGCAGTGCAGCTGGAAAATTAGACAAAGCAGTTTTTAAAGCGGTTTTATATATCAAATATCAAAATACCATAGAGAAAAATTTATCAATATTTTTTCTGTAAATGTTTATGTTTTTCTCTGTTTTATAACCTAAGAACAAAAATAAATTGGTGATTCTTTTAAAAATCCTTAACCGGTCTTTTCACAAGAGTAACATTTGTGGCTGAAAATGGCTTTTTGGGTTGTAAAGGTTGCAGACGGTCCCCGAAAATAAAACATCATCCCTAACCCTGAGATAGGGATGAGGTTAATTAATCAACTTACGATTAATTGCTGAATAATAAATGTATTAGATTCAAATTTGTTCCAATCGTGTTACTAATAAAGTTCGCTTAGACCAGTGGTTCTTAACCTTTTTTGAGGTACCGAACCCCCCAGTTTCATATGCGCATTCACTGAACCCTTCTGTAGTGATAAATAAAATATGATTTTTTTTCCCTCCCCAAATTCAAGACATTTTTTTAGGTTCCAACTAGAGTCTAGTTGGGTCACTCCTAGATCACTAAGTCTTCTTAAAAAGTAGAGTCTTCAAAATATAGTCAGTGTTTTCAGCACAGTTGAGCTGACTGTGCAGGAACAACCCAAGGTATTTAAAATGTGCCACAGTTTCAACAGGTTGACCATCGAGAGAAACTGGAACCACTTTAAGGTTTAGATCATTTAATTAGCTCTACATTCTTAAGAGAATAAAAAATTAATAATAAATAACAAAGACATAGCAGTATTCTGATTTAGTAATGTAATTATATTAGTTGTAATACCACCCCCATGCCACTAGAGGCAGTAGCAACCCCGAAAAGATCAGAGCTCCTCCGCAGCACTGATTGGCTGAGCAATGTAACGTGATCCTCTGATTGGCTAAGCAATGTAACGTGATCCTCTGATTGGCTAAGCAATGTAACGTCATCCTCTGGTTGGCTAAGCAATGTAACGTGATCCTCTGTATCAAGTGATGGCAAAGCGGGGCGTCATCACGACTTTACACAAGTTAGTCTTTACCTCAGCATCAGAGGCTCCGCCGAACCCCTGAGACCGACTCACCGAACCCCTGGGGTTCGACCGAACCCTGGTTAAGAACCACTGGCTTAGACCCTCTTTTGGTGTTGCAGTTTGGCCTCCTTCTAGCAGAGGGCGCTGCTGGTCATCCTTGATACCAGCAGCTTTGATACAAAAACAAAGATGGCGGAGTGACAGCGGAAAGGAAAGGAGGAAACAGGTTGAAACAGAGACAGGTGTTGGAAGAAAAATGCACTTTATGCGGTTCTGTTTTCAAATATAAACACTGACAAGCTACTCTACAAAAGGTGAGGTTGTGACAAAATGAAAAATTGTTACATGATAGTGAAAAACATAATGCCAATAAACAAGGTTGATTTTGATGTTTGATGGAGTGAAGTTTTAACAGTCCTTCAAGAGCACTATAGTCAGTTCTTTTGTATAAATATATCTATATTAAAATATATCTGTAAATGGGTTATTAAATGTCTCACATTTTATTCTTTTCAACTTTTTTCTATTCAGCAACCTAGAGATTCCTGTTTTGTTTCATTTGATGAATAATAACATGAAAACCACAATTTTGTGTTTATTCAGACAATATTTAATACAGCTGACAAATTAATCTTAAAATGTAATTTGTCAAGGGTTTTTTTATTCAGCATTTGATTATTTTTCCCCCTTTATGTTATGGAAAACTCTTGATTAAAGAGAAAACCAAATTTTAAGAAAATCAAATAATCGTTAAGTCTGTCAATTTTGGGATTAATTCAATCATTATCCTTTTGCTAGCTTCCAATGCTAGTTGTTAGTGTAATCTAACAGCGGTATGTTATAAAAAACAGCTGGAAATTCACACCTGAACTCCTCTGTTGGGCTCAAAAACGTTATGTTGGTCTGTTTCATCCACGTCAAGAAGCTGTGCAGATCATTACTGCAGTAAAATCTGTTCTTGGACAGGTCTAGGAAGCTGAGGGAGCTGAAAGTGATTGGATCTGGGGAGGCAATGAAGTTGTCGGAGAGATACAGGGATTTCAGACTTTTAGGTAGAACATCAGGCTGGAGATATGTGAGGGTGTTGGATGAGAGATCCATCGTTACAACTGACGAAAGGCCCTTAAAGATGCCTTGAGGAAGAGATCGCAGACCGTTGGAGCTCAAGTTGAGACTGGTCACATTTTGAAATTTGCCGAACAGATCCAGGCATTTGCCTTGACTCCAGATAGACTGCAAAGAGCTCCCATGCAGATCCAGAACTTTAATGTTAAATGTGTTGATGCGCCTGCTGAGGGTGCACCACTTAATTGTGTTTCCCCCATACAGGAGCAGTTTGAGGCGTTTCATCTGATCCAGAAATGAATAAATCTGCGTTAATCTGTTGTTCTGAATGCTCAGAGAGGAAACGTTATGGGCAAACCGAGTGATGGTGTTCACCGATGAGGGTGTCAGCTTGTTGCTGTTCAGATTAAGGATTTCTAAATTTGGTAAAGCTGCAGGAAAACCTAATTCCTGCAAGGAGTTATCCGTTAAATTTAGGACTCTCAGGTTTGGAAGTCCGCTAAATGAGCCGTAACCCAAAACGCCGATGTGATTGTGAGATAAATCTAAAATTTCCAGGTTTGTCAGAGAGGCAAAGGTGTGAGAAAAGATTTCCCCAAGCAGATTGTGTGACAAGTTGAGCGTTTTTAAATTACCCTGAAGGCCTTCAAAGGCCATTCTGTGTATCTGATTCACTTTGTTTTGAGAAAGATCAATAGCTGTGACTTCTGTGAGTGGAGTGAAAACTCTCTGATGCAATGCAAATATTCTGTTTTTGGACAAATCCAGAAAGTGGACTGAACTGTTTTTCAAGCCTTCAAAAAAGTCAAGGTCTGGATCTGGGAGATTATTGAAAGACAATCCTTTTCCTATGTGTCCAGAGACTTTAAGTTGGGATATGTTTGTTCCACTAATGGCTCTGAAAAATAGTTTTAATTTATCCACACTGAGTCCACTGTAGGACAAATCGAGAGTCTGGAAAGATACTCCGCTGAACGGATTCCCACATTTCTGCCAGTCGAAACTCTTATTCAACATGTTCCTCAGGTAGACGCCTTTAAGGCTAAAATGTGTGAAGTGTTTTCCTTTGAAACCAACAAGATCAGGCTCGCATATTTCATCAATTTTGTTCAGCTCTAGATTCAGGTTAGTCAAATCAGTCATATTCTCAAAGAACGGTGAAGGACGGAGTCTCTTAATATGGTTCCCGTAGAGATTTAGGCTCTGCAAAGATGACAGTGGTGCTAGATAATTTCCTGTCAGAATGGACTCATTTAGCGAGCAGTAATCCAAGTGGAGCTTCTGGAGATTGGACAGCCCAGCGAAGGCCAGCGGTTCCAGTTGAAGACCAGGGTTTAACCCGAGCACCAGCCTCCGAAGGCGACTCTGCCTGAGGAAGGCATTGCTCCGGATGACAAGTGGCGTCTTCTGATTCCCGAGGTCCAGTTCCTGCAGGTTCTCCAAGCCGAACAGCGAGGTGGCGTTGATCTCACCGATCCGATTGCTCTCCAGGAACAAATGGGTGATGTGAGGTGGAAGAGGAGGAACCGAGTGGAGGTTTTTAAACCCACAGAGGGCGACCGAGCCTTTAATGAGGCATGATGGGAAGCAACCTGGCATCTGCAAGCAAATATTCAGAAAATAAAGTACATTGTGAACCTCTGATATTAGTAAGATAGTGTGTGACATATATCTCAAAGGTGACCTATTATGCTTCCTTGAAGAAGTTAGGATACTAAACATGTTCATGACATTTTTATGGGCAACATGATTCTTCCATAATGAGTTCTGATCATTTTGAGCTTCTTTGAGAATGAGCTGTGTTCAAATAAGACACTATTGGCCAAAACACCCTACTCAACTTTCACACTCACGTGAAAATAGCTGCAAACAGATGCACAATTATGCAAGAAGTAGAGCTTCCTGTATAAGCAACAAGAATGCATCAAGTGGTTTCTGGGTGGTAAGCCAAAAACAAAACACTTGTCCTTTCCAGCAGCCATTGTAGAGTGCAAAACCAGTTGCAAAACCAGCTGATAAAATGTGCTGGAGTTCAATGTCCATTGATTGGCTAAGCAACTCCCATTTTTTTTTTACTTATTTCCAAAGAATGGCAATAGGTCAATGCCTGGTTGTTTTTTTAAGTCTTTGGACTGTTTTTAGAAGCAGTTGAGACACATAAAAATGTGCAAAATGTGAATTTTGCATAATAGGTCCCCAGTAATAGTTTTGACTCATTCTTAATCCACTTTAAAAATTGTGTAAGAAGAAAAGTCAAACACAGATTGATGTATGAGAAACATGAAAGAAAATATACTTTATCGTGAAGATTTTAAACGTACTAAAAAAAAAATGAAAGATCTATGAAACTTAAATTATTCAGTATACAGTAGATGTCCATACCTGTAGGAAAACACCAACTACAACCAGCTGAAGACCAAGTGTCCACATCATCATACTACTTCTTCTTCTTCTCCCAGACTTAAAAATAATCTCATCAAAGCGGTTCCCTGTGTTTGATGCAGAGGCTCCAGTGGGCAGGCTTTTTATTTGTGATTGTTTACGTCAGAGATCCTGTTGAGCAGGATTTCCCCCTTTTTCAGCGTCCAGGTTTACAAGAGGCAGGGAAGTACCTCTGCATGTTTACAGCTCTCTGCTGGTTTGCACAGTCAGCGTTAGGGGGACATGCTGCATTGCACAACTGCTTGCCAAAGTCTTAGTTGCGTAAAATAAATTTTTGATAATGCATCGTGACCTATCTGTTTGTAAGACCAGACGATATGAATCTAAATCAAACTGTTTGGTATCAAAACGTTTAAATAGGAAATATGAAGTGGAAATAAAGAGAATAGTTTGAAAGGGAAACTCAATTTTATTCCCTGATGAATAACATGCTTGCAGGGATGCATCACGAACATTAATGAGTCCAAATACAGAGAGGAGGTGGAACACCTGGTGCAGTGGTGCAGAGAAAATAACTACTGCACCAACGTGAGGAAGACCAAGGAGATGGTGGTGGATTTCAGAAAGGACAAGGATCCTCGTCATCCCCTGTACATCGGAGGAGCGGCTGTGGAAGTGTCTCCATACATCCAGTGACCTCACCTGGAGTGCCAGCACCTCGCATCTGGTCACGAAGGCCCACCAGCATCTCCACTTCCTCAGGAAGCCGGGGAGAGTTGGGAGCTCAGAACTGAGGGGCTTCTATCGCAATGTGGCGGAGAGCATTCTCCGCCCCATGTCACATCACCATGTGGCATGGGGAGCTGTTGCTGAGAAGACGACTCTGCAGAGGGTGGTCAAGGCTGCACAGAGGACTGTGCCTTGGACCTCTACACAGCACACATGAAGGACTCCACCCATCATGCGGTTCACAGACACACAGGTAGGAGGCTGAGGGGCATATATAGCATATATATACATAGGAAAAGTTTTAAATCAATATTTCCTTGATTTTGGTGAAAAAGTATTTATTCCACCAGTAGATTTTTTTCATTTACCTGAAAAGTCACCTGTAAGTTACCCTATTTTTGTCTTATTTCAAGATACCTAAGATATTTCCACTAGAAGCTAGAAAAAAACTTGGTAAGATATTATGTTTTGAAGTGTACACATGTTCAAGCTCTTGATGCAAGCCAAAATGAAAATGAGCTTTACACCTTTGGAACACAGTCATAAATAACAAAGAAGAAGTCACAGCACAAATGTAAATGAAAGCCCAGGATTGGGACATATATTGCATAATGTTCTGATCCATGTTCGGTTAGTAGACATATAGGAAATTCACTAGGCTTTTCTAAAATAGTTGATAATTTACAAAAAATAAATCAGTCAGGGATTACTTAAACTAAGCAGCCAGTAAAATAGGCCTTTTTTAACTTTCATTTGAAAGTACAAAAGTATCCGGGTAATTGGGACTGGTAAATATATTTCCTTCTGAATGTTTGAGAGTATGTTTTTGTGAGTTTTTTTTTTTTACCACTGACATGCTAAATTTCACAACTTCCAGGAAATAAACAGAGAGAGAGAGAAGAAGAGAAAAAACCCTGATATGCTGCTTTACTTTTCTGCCGGCAGCCATGTCTCATGGTAATAATTTAATGCTGCTGTTGTAATTTAACAATATTTCATTACTTTAACTGTTTGCGGAGAAATCTTAACAAATGGGTGATTATGTTTTATAAGCATAACAAATTAACCCTGGTCTTTCCGTCCCTATGTTGAGTCTGTGGAGACTTGGTACATCAGAGATGTCTGGTAGAGCAAATGAGTAACTCTGGGGAAAAACACAATCTCCACAGTTTATTTTATTACCAGATTAGGGAATTTATTGTTGACCCATTTGTTAACTATTACAAGGCAGTAAGAAACATTTAGGGAAACCATTGGGAGTTTATTTTTCCTAATATAAATCACTTTTATAGCTCAACCAAATAACTTCAGCTGTTACTAAAATGTGTAATGAAATGAAACGTAACTTAAAAGAAATTTGACTTCACAATTTGACTTTTTGAAATTGGGTTCTGTCTCTTTAAGAAGCCCCCACTCTTTCCAACACTCTGCCTTCAGTATGTCATCCCAACAATTCTTCTCATTATGGGAAGTAGTTTCTATAAGTTCATGAGTTCCACCAGGTGTTTGCTAATTGCTGCTGCTAGTCTAGAGGAACTGCGAGGGGATGGGCAGAAAAGCATTAGCTGCTTTGCAAACACACTCAGATTGTAGGTCAAGTAGCATTGCGCCTAGGTATTTCTGTTTGCCAAGCTACATTATTTTTTTCAATAATTTAGAAATTATCTTGTATTTCTCAAATAGTTCCAATGAAAACATACAAGTGGGTGTCCACTTTATTAAAGAAAATGTAAATTTTTTGTTGTTTATATAACATTATTTTTCGGATAAATATAAAAATAAAAATCATCATTTGACAATTTCTTGATAAATAACTTTATATTTAAAACTGCAGTATGTAACTTATATTATTTTATGAATTGTATATTTTTCACATATTTGTTGAAACTGTCACTACGTTGTGACAGTATAGTATGAGACAAATACGTTTTTTTTTAATTATCCCCTTGCTCTCTGCTAACGCTTTTCCCCATCAGGAAAGCCTGTTGTAAATGCAAAGGCTAGTTAGCATAGCCACCGGTGACAGCAGATAAACTGTTCTCCTGTAACGGTAAGTTGTTTTGCCACTATTAGCACATTTAGCAGCAAGAACCTGAGGATGACTGACGGTGCTAAGACCCTTCTCCTGCCTCTGGTTTTGTTTTGGTCGGCAGTGGTGCATTTCTTCAGATGGCAATAGTAGCTCTGAGACAGATCGTCTGTCTCATAATATACTTTTATATCAAAGCTAACTGTTTTAATAAATATATTTTTAAAATATGTTACATAGAAAAATATAAGTGGGGTTCTACTTTATTGAAAAAAAAAATGTGTTTACTGTAATTATATAACTTTCTTTCCCAGATACAAATATAAATGAGATCCTACATCAACATGTGACATTTTCTTTAATATTTAAAGAGGTCTACACATTTTTTACAACAAATTCAGCTTGGGGCCCCAGAAGACTTTGGACCGGCCCTGCATTTAATTCATCTTTCTGATTTGAAGTAAAGACAGACATAACACGGTTATCTTTTTCCCCCAAATGAAACTGGTACTTATAATTTTAGTCGTGTGAGTTGGTTTTGAGCGAGTAAGTCGTGTAAAAAAGGGGAGGAAGCAGGACGAACCAGAGAGGAGTGACTTTCTTTCAAAAATAGTTCACTTCATCGCAGCAGCAACCGGTGCAGTAGCTGCTGCGGGCGGGTGTGGAGGGTGACAAACATGGCTCTTTTTCAAATTTTTATTGAAAAAAAAAATTTGTTTACTGTAATTATATAACTTTCTTTCCCAGATACAAATATAAATGAGATCCTACATCAACTTGCGACATTTTCTTAATATTTAAAGAGGTGTACACACTTTTTACAACCAAATTTGGGCCCCACAAACAAATTCAGCTTGGGGCGCCAGAAAACTTTGGACCGGCCCTGCATTTAATTCATCTTTCTGATTTGAAGTAAAAACAGACATAACACGGTTATCTTTTTCCCCCAAATGAAACTGGTACTTATAATTTTAGTCGTGTGGGTTGGTTTTGAGCGAGTAAGTCGTGTAAAAAAGGGGAGGAAGCAGGACGAACCAGAGAGGAGTGACTTTCTTTCAAAAATAGTTCACTTCATCGCAGCAGCAACCGGTGCAGTAGCTGCTGCGGGCGGGTGACAAACATGGCTCTTTCCGGAAATAAATAACGGGACTGGTGAAAGATAACATCCTAACTCAGGTGGAGGTCACCAAAAAGCGAAGGGGGAAGTGAGGAAACTTTCAAGTCGGTGTCACACGGGTTTCTGTGTTGATGTATTTGGACGCGAATACCTGCCGAAAAATAGTCCCGGTGAGTAAATCTCGTCTTAATGCAGCGTACCGAAAACACACAACGTGGTTTAGAAATTCAACTGGACGTTTTAGCTACGTGAAACTTCTCCTTTTAAATGCTAAAAAGTACAAAAGTTGAGAGGTTCCTAAAAGCGCATTCATTTCGGGGGGAACAAGGTGAACAGGGAGTTAAACTTTCCAGCAATATGGCCGCTCATATGTCACAAAGCTGCCCCGAAAGTTGGCAGAATTTAAGAGAAATTCAGGGTAATTTATATTTTATAACGATTGTCGCTGTTGGAAGCGATGATGCACACTTAAAAACCGTTAGATGAGCAGTGTACGTGGATTTTTTTAAATAGAAAGGGCTGTCTTTCCCTGCCATGACTAAGACATGCCCACTTTTCAAATCAAAACGGCAATTGGTGTTCAGTTCCTCATCGGTGGGAGGAACAGAACTCCATTCAAAAACCTGGTAATTGCTAGTTTTTCTAACCTTTCTTCAAAATATGCTAACTCTGGGGCTCAACTTTAAGGATTATTAAAGTAATCAGTGTGGAATATTAAATTCGGGTACCAATTTATGTGTGTAAGTGTTAGTTTTTTTTCTGAACAGAAGCGTTTTACAGTAGCGGTTCCCAAAGTAGGTGTCGCGGGCCAAAAAGCAGCCTCCTCTAAAGGAATCAATGTAAATAAACACCATTGTAAAATTATGAAAACACTTTTGTAGGAACACCTTATGGAGTTAGATTGTGACCTTAAAAACTACATTTATTCCTTAAGAGATTTTAGTCAACATAGATTAATTTTTATGTTAACACAAACTTTGGACTTTTCTATATATAATCTGCAACTGAAATTAACACCAGTGGCCAGTGAATGCAGACGCTATAAATACATTGTTCCAATAGATTTATTCATTCACTTCCTTATTTTATTAATTTACAGAAGAGTCAAAAGTAACCTAATCCGGGGCAAATTATAAAGAAAAAAAGCAATTTAATTAAAAGGATACAAAAGGTTAATTTAACATTTAGCTGTCTCATTCCAACTTCATTGCTTATTCCATTAGCCTTGTAATTTGCATATTGTTTGTATTTTTTTCCTTTTTAGTTTTGATCTACCTGTAAAACACTTAAATAAACAATTATGATTACAAAAACGTGAAGGCAGCCTTTTATAAACTGGAAATTGGAGATTTTTGCTTGGGTGGTTAAAAAAAGTGCTTGAAATTTAAATAAAAATTTAAATGCTCTGATTTAAGAGAATAACTATTAAGCAGAATAACAGGTTTCACCAAGTTATAACAATGGAAACAGATTAGATTATAAGAACTGATAAAATTGGGACAGTTTTTGCCTGCTGGGGACATATTTTGTGCTTCAGGCGAGGGAAGGTATGTTTACACTTAACACAGGGCGAAATGAAAAGGCAAACAAGAATTAGCCATCTGCCTTTTTTCTAGGATCCACCACCCTTCACCTAATAAGCGGGTAGATCTGCAAAAGAATCTGTTATGTCTTTGCAAAAGCTTTTTCCTTATAACCTTTTCTTTAAACCCATATGGAAAGACTTGTTGTTGGTTTGCTGCACGGCTGAACTGTGCGACTATCTTCGCTGTGGGTGGGGAGATAATAGCAGAGAGGACGAAACCTATGATTAGTCTGGTTTATATAATTCCCCAGGAATCAGATTATAGTGAAATTAAAGCGTTCTTCATTTTGCATGTAGGAGTAATTGCTGTAAAGTTCACAGAGCTCTTCAACCAATTGCTGTTTAACACGAGCGAATCCGAGTTAATACACAACGTAGCTTGCAGCATTGCTGCGAGGTAGAGAAAGATTACTTCTTCCTTGTTCGTTTACTTTTCTTTCACCGATGCTTGGGAGAATATTTGCATAACAGCTTGTTTGAATTCCTGTTCAGGTGACTCTGAGGTCATTGACAGTGTGGTATGTTTGCACAAAAAGTCAGGTGAATTTGTACATACTGTGCCAAAATAAGAAAAAAGGCACTGCAGTTTTCTATGCAACACAAGATACAACTTTCACTTCCTATCTTTTGTCTCTTGCATGCTCATCCTGTGTCTCGCACTTATGCTTCCTTCCGCTTTCTTTAATTCACCCAATTGACATCTTACATCTTATCCTGCAGAGTTTTTGTCTCTGCATTCTTGCATTTGTTGTTTCTGTAAATAAATTAAAAGGTTGCTTTGTCAATTTAGATATCCGAAAATGTAAATGTGCAAACGTAGAGCCTAATAATAGGATATGCATGCTGTAATTAAATGTAGCATTGAATGTCCCAGCTTAAAATGGCAAACAATGCGAGGGCCTGTGTTGGTGGGGCAAGTTGGTTCTAGTACAAGTGAGACAATGAAATATGATCTATGAAAGGCTCCCAGTGAGTTTAAACTGGCCTTAATGTCAGATTAAACTCGGTAAACATAATGTAATTTGATAATAATAAACCTTTTGTGATGTGGAGATTGTGCTTGAGCCATCATCATCTTGGAGTTGTTCATTAAGATGACCGTTTGTTTTAGCCAAATCCAGATCCACATTAGATTAGCATAATGAAATTTGTTAATTTGATCCTCAGTGAGTTTTTTCTTTGGTGGAACTTTCTCTCTTTTATATTTGGTCTTTTTTTTAGCTAATAAAATATAGTGTTTACCCAGGTGTAATTTAAAAAAAAAATGTAAAGATAAATAAATGTTGTTGAAGCCTTCAGTAATTATCTTTTCACAATAATTCATTTATTTTTTTTAATATTTGGGGACAAATTGTAAAGCTATTCCAGCTTGATAATAAGTAGGACCATCCAAAAAGTCATTTAATTTAATTTATTCAATTTTCTGTTTGCTATTTTTAAAGTTTTTTTTCCTTCTTTATTCTGTTTTTTGTATTTCTAACCCAAAAAATAACCTCTGCTTTCTGTAAACAATGAAATAAATAAATAAATGTTAATAGAGTTGCTATAATCCAGGATTTAAGAAAGTAGGAACCTTAATTTGGAAAAAATGAAAATTAATGGAGAATTTACGAGAATTTATTGAAATTAATGGAAGCGTATCAGAATCTTGTAAAATATTGATGATTGGTCAATAATTTTAATAATTCAGCATTAATGTGTTTTTGCAAATTATCTGTGCTCCTCTAAAGCAAACCCACATATTAATTCCAAAAGTTAAAACTCAAACTTTTTTCTATTTGTCTATATGACATATTATGTTTCCTTGAACCGGTTAGGATACAAAACATGTTTATTACATGTTTTGTGCAAAAATTATTCTTAAATGACATTTTAGTCTGGTCTGGTTTTGAGCTCTTTTCAGAATGAAATGTTTTAGGGCGTCTTGTCACTTTAAATCCTAATGAGCTGCTTGAGGCCACGCCCCCCCACCTCAGAAATGGCTGCAAAGAGATGCCCAATTATACAGCCGTAGGTCTTTGAAAAGCATTAGTACAGCCGCCTGCACAACCAACAAGAATGCAACGAGTTATTTCTGGATTGTAAGTCAACAAGAAAACACTTGTCTTTTCCAGCAGCCATTGTACAGCAGCGAGACCAAATATGCTGAAATTCAGTTTGGGTTGCTAGGTAACAGCACAGTGTTCGTTGATTGGCTCAGCGGTTTGTTTTTATTGTTGCTACTTATTGCCAAAAAATACCTGGGTTGTTGTTTATTTTTAAGTGCTTGGGTTGTTGAGATGCAACTGGAGGCATAAAAATGTGCAAAATCGGACTTTTGCATTATAATTCTCTTATTATGCAAAGTAAACCAGCTGACCAAATGTGTTGGAGCTCGTCTTGGGTTGCTAGATGACGGGCTGGACTTCACTGCGGTTGCTTGGTGATGGTTGCAGCCTGGTGATTTGTGACGTTGCATTCGGAAGGTTTTTGAACCGCTCATTTTCCAGACACCAAAAAAACATGAACTTATTGGCAAAAAACAGCAAGTTTTTATTATTTTCTTCTCTCTTTTTTTAAGCGGTGGACTGTAGAAGCTGTAGAGGCCCAAATGGAAGAACAAGAAACATGCTAAAAGTGAAAATAGCATAACATAACAGGGCCTCTTTAACACTTGTTTAACCACCATTGATTCAGTCAGCACCTCTTCCACATTTCCTGAAATCGTAACCTTTTTAATGTTACCCTGCAACCTGGGATGGCTGAGGGTAATGAATTAGATGATCTTCCCTTTTAATTTGGTGCTGTGATATAGAAAAGATGAGACACACACGTCAAGCTTTAGCATCGAACGGAAAACTTATTCTTCTTGAACATACTCCATATACAATACTTCTTATGCAATACTTAAGGTATGAAATAATTTAAGTATCACTGAGTAATTGTAGTAGCTAGCACTCATCTCTTACACAAAACTGAAAAAAGGTGCAATTGTCCTTTAATGCTTTGTTTCTTTACTAACTTCACATAAGCAGCCACTGAATGCAATAACAATATTGTTCATCTGGTTTTTGTAATAACCCAAATAAATCTCAATTTTAAAAATAAAGAGACCAAAATAATGTCTTTTGTGTGACAACTGTTCAAAATAAAAAGTTCAAAATACAATAAGTTCAATATGAATTCAGTAGTACCTCAGCTATTTCTCAGCTAGCTCAACACACAGATTCCGCTAGCATTAGCATTAAGTAGCCTCCAAAATATGTCCCGTTTCTACACAACACTAAACACAAACTGCATAACATGACTCACTAGTTGACTCTTGATATACTAACCTCTTCAGCTTAGTATATCCAGTATATATGCATCAAAATACATTTTTACTAACCTGTGATATAGAAAAGATGAGACACACACACACACGTCAAGCTTCCTTTAGCATCGAACGGAAGATTTATTCTTGTGTGCTCAAGCTTCTCTATTCCACCAACGCGGCAGCGCCTCTAGCGGTTGTGTGTGGAATTGCAGGGGACGAACTAAAATGACGCTAAAGAACTTAGTACAATGAGAAATTAAAGATACAAAAAATAAAAATTACGTTGGGGTGCCTATTTTCTTACTTATTGTTTTTATTTACTAAGAACTCATTTTTCACCCCTCTACATTAAGCGTTAATTTAGAAAATTGTTGCAAGCTTTCCAGAGGTCTTTGCGGGGTAATTGACGCTCTAGAGGCGCTTTAGAAATGCTGTCGTCTACAGTTGCTGCACATAGTAAGGTAAATTTAACACACTGCCTCAGTGCTCAGGGTCCTGTCAGTGCAGGGACAACGGTGGACAGCTGTGAGGGGTAATTTGGTCATGTGGTCTTCAAGTTGTGTGTAGTAAACACCCTCTTACCCCCTTCTAGTTCCCCTTCGTCTGATAGACACCATCTTCCCTGCCTTACTGCTGCTTCTTTACTTCGACAAATTAAGTCTTAAGCTGTTTCTGAACACAGGGAGTCCAGTGTTGCTGACTTTTATTAATTTTTTTGCTTGCAGTCAAAGCTGTAGTGTGTTTGTTTTTAGCTTGAGAGTAGCTGGGATTTAACAGCTGCTCTACTTGTTAGCAGAAACGGAGAGAAAACCTTTGGTAAGTATAGTTTGTGTTTGTTTTCAGGTCCATTTGTCTTGTGCAGCTGTGCAGATCCGCATATACAGCCACTGGGGAGAGTGTGTGTGGTGGCTGTTATTAAACAGGTGCACTGGTTGGGTGGTCTGCTCCTGTATAATGCTCACTTTTTTATATATATGCCACTATAATATGTTTTTATTGTTCAGTATTTGCTTTTATTTGATATGCCAGAACCAGAACAAATTTTAAAATGTAAACGGTGCATTTATGGAGCCCTAGGCAGGAAAACAAACACATTCACAATCATTTATTCTAAAGATAGAGTTGTGTAACACAGCTGGAGCTCTTGGACTGATTTAAAATACTGAATTATGACAATTAAAGCAGTTCTGAAAAGAGTTCAATCAGTTCATTGTTGTTTCTCGGTTGCAGCTGTACAGTACACAGGGCTTCATGACTGTTGTTTTTAAATACTTTAATGGGTTGAAGTTAACATAATAAAAATAATTTACACAACTTTTGGGACTTTTGGAGTTTTTGATGGAAAAAGTGTTTGCCCGCTTGTAGATTACCTTTATTTTATTTTTTTCTGTGATTACTGCTTCGGATCAACACATATATTTTAATATTAGACAGATATAACTTGGGAAAACACAAAAAACAGTTTGCAATTAAATCCTAACTCTCACCTGAGTACTACTACATTACAGCAGCGCCCCCACAGGCTAGGAGGGGAAGCAATTTTTCGTAGGGTTTGGTGCGTTTGACATGTTGCAGTGTGAAAGCGAACCACACCAGCTGAAAATGTAACAAATGTTGCAATTTTGGTCCCCAATCGAACCAAGTGAACCGGGATTTCAGGTAGGAAAACATGCTAGACGTTATACCTATAAGCCTTATAGGTTTTTTGGCAGGAATGTGATGCCATAGCTGTAGACTTAAATCCAATGATTAATGCTAAGCAATTCTGCTTAGAAAATGTATCCAAAGTGATGAAAAATATACTTTATGTATTTGTTGCAAGAGAGACACGATGAGTTATGTTATTAGATTTAGGTTGTTATTAAGTTTTCACATAAGTCTAGTTTGGTTGGATATAATTTTTCCCTTTAAAATCTGAAAAACTCAAAGAAAACAGTAAATTTGTGTCACTCTCCGCTAAAATTATGTACAGTACGCAGTACAAAATAGCAAAAATAAGTACAGCTGTTACCCCAGGAGATGTTTATGCTTCAATTCAGTGTCGGGATTATTATCCCCTGTGGCTGTTGAGGTTTGGATGCCGACAGGAACATAATTTCTAGATGCTCGCAAACCATTTTTTGTTCACTTTCATCGGTTCAAACTTGAAATCCCCCTTGTTGTCTGATACAAGATGTATTGGAGGGTTTGTGTTTCTGTGAGAATTTTTTTTTCCTTGTTGGTGTTTGGCAACTGTTCCGTATTTACTTCCTTTTCTTATTTCCTACTGACGTCTTAGTAGGTAAAACAAAACCACTAGACAGTCTCTGATGTTTTGAACATAAAAAAAGCATTTACCATCAATGCAAATTGCACATGCATTCCATGCTAAAACTCCTATTTATTTGAAGCTAATGACTGCACAAGATATCCACACATCCTTAAAAAGACTTAAATTGATACATCTAAAATTGCATTCATAATTTTGTCGTGGCAGGACTCCTTAATTTTGTATACTAGTAGTTTTATACTTTATCCTAGCTATACCTTAGCTATACCCTTACTACATAGCAAGGGAAAAGATATTCATCTAGCAAGCTAGCTGTCCAGCAGACTAGCTGGCATAGTGTAGTTAGCTGACAAAGGGCTAGCTAACTACCCAAAGGCAGCTAAGTAGTTAGCTTTAGCCTTGGTAACTGCCTAGTATGGATAGGTAGCTAGCAAGGGTTACTACCTACTCACTACCATTGGATAGATGATAATTAGCCAGCTATCCTATGGTAGCTAACCAGGAACATAATTGTTAGATGTTTGCAAACCATTTTTTAAATACATTTTTGTTTGTTAAAACTTGAAATTCCCCTTGTCGCCTGATAGAAGATGTGTTGGAGTTACCATAGGCTAACTATTCATAGCTACCCTATGGTAGTTAGCCATATACCATAGGGTAGCTAGCTTGATTTACCCTTGCTAACTACCTAGCAAGTATAAAGCTAGCTAGCTATTGGCTCACTTCTGTTGCCAGCCCACAAGATGTATTTATTTGTGATTATCTTTTGTACATTTGTTGCAAGGCAAGTATTAAATTTCTTTCACAATCGTCTTAAAAAGTTTTAAATTTGAGTTGGCGGAAGCTGCAGAAACCCTTCTGTAAATAATCCCACATTTACTGTGACTCCAGAGGACAAAAAAGTCTTCTCAGAGTGTATTTGGAGTAAATTCTGTCCCAACATGAGGATTCAATCAAATTTTATTACCAACCACAAAAGAAATTCTAACATTTCTTTGGTCAGTGTTTAGAAAGTCAGTAGAGATGAAATGTCCGAAACGTTAATACCCTCTTAAAGTTTTCTTTTTAACTCCAAATGATGATGATGAGGAGGAGGTTCTGCTCTAACGATCCGAAGCGTATTTCCTGTCAGCTGTGTTTGTCTGTGTCCCCGGATAACCTTTGACATTTCTATCCACATGCTAAGAAGACTTTTTTCTTCCCTCTGTCTGCTAGCTGTCCTGCATTGAAGACCCCCCTCTCCCTCTGGTCCTGTTTGACCTCCTGACACTGAGAGGTATGACCACACGCACAAATTTAATGCAAAATTTGGCCAACATTGAGCTCTTCTCGTGTTTTTAAAATCAGGAAATGTCGGCCGCTGTGCAAGGCAGGTGTGAGCCGCCGCCTACACAAGCTCTGAAAGGCAACACATGCAGTGTGCAGACAGGGTTCATGCAGGGCCTTGAAATCCTTGGAAATATACGTATATTAGATGCTTTCAAGGTTTGGAAAGTGCTTGATTTTTGTATAAAGTCTTTGAAAGTTCTTAATATTCAAACTGCACAGTTTAATGATAAAGTTAAATTTGATTCAAAGCTTAAATTTGGAAAACATTTGAAACCAGATATTTTTCATATTCTTTTATTTTATTTTCTGACGTTAAATCAGACTAAATTTTCTTATTTTATGTTAGTGAGAATTTCAAATATTATTTCTATTTGCCAGAAAACTTTGCAAGAACATTTTTTTGTAACTTTCTTTCTAAATTCTTTTTAAGCATTTAATTTAAGCAGGAAAGTTGTTCAACGTAACTTAATTTGCCTGGATTGTTTCAATGTAATTCATATGTATTACATTTTATATGTTAGTTATTGAAGTTAATAAATGTTTTGTTCTCTTGTATACAGGTATACAAGAGAGAATTTTATTTTATTTTTGTTTCAGCTGTAGAATGTTATATTCATTTTAGCTGCATTTATCTCCAAAGTATGGTGCTGGAAAACTTAGCTTGAAATGCTTGAAAAGTGCTTGAATTTCCTGCAGGGCAAATTGTGGTCATTCTGGATAATTTGTAATTTATCGTGTCAGATATATATATATATACTGTATATTTTTTTTCTTTCCTAGAAAAAAATCAATATTCATCAGCAAGTACCGTAACCTCCAACTGTCACCTTGTTCCCTCACTGCTTGCTTCACCAGGTCATCAGGCTTAGAGTGATTCCTTCAGATGTTCAGGTTAAAAAGGTATCAAACTATTCAGAGCAGGAACTTGGTTCACTTTATTTACTTTACTAATGCATGTCAGCTACAGTTTGGACTGTTTCAACTAAAAGAAACATGTTTTCTCTCCACTTCTTTGGTTCATTTTGTCCATCTGTCCACTTTAAGTCTGTGTCCAACCAGAACCAGGTATTGTGTAGTTGGTGCTTTTAATCAGTTTTCAGTTAAATTAATTCAATCCAACTTTATAACAGTCACAAAATGACACCAAAATCACTCTGTCCCTCTAACATCTTTCAGAAAATCGCAAAAATGTATTGAATTGTATCGTTGGCCGAATATTGCAATATATATCGTATTGTGGGCAGAATATCGTGCATCGTATCGTATCATGAGATTATTATATCACTACAGCCCTATGCTGTACATCGTATTCAGAATAAACTCAGTTTATTTGGTTTTAATGTAGATTCATTGAATTATTTTTCACTAAACTTCTATTTTAGTTCAGTTGCATCTAGCTGCTTTCCTGAGAAACATTTTATTTCAGAAAAGTCAACTTTGCTAGAATTTATTGAGCAAATCCACTCCGAAAGGTTTTCATTTAATCCGTTCAACATGTTCAATTATGAAAAAGTTACAGAAGCTAAATTAATTTGAGGTAAAAAGACGTTTAAATTGAGCATCTAAAATGCTTCCTTTGGTGGAAAACTAACATTTTAACATGTGTAGATTAGAAATACTGAGATTATCAACGTCAAAGTCAGTATTTAAAGCTTGTAGTCTTATAACAACGCCACACGACGTGCATTTTTATGTCTGATGAAGATCCGTTTGCGATTCGCCAAGGATCCGGTTCTAGCATTGATTGGAAAAATGGCCGCCGAGCCGTTTCCATTCCCCTGATGTAACTGTATCTTCAGTGATTTAAAGCTTTCACAGCTAAAACAGGAAACTGATCTCACAGGCCAAATGTTCTCCCATGTCAGCTTTACTCACCCTCAGACAGACATGGACAGGCAGACTGGGAGTAGTTGTCACCAAGATGGAAATAACTTGCACATCGTGGGAGACCAGTGCGGTAACTGGTGAGCTGCTGGGAGAAGCCACTGCCCTATTTTTAACTCCAGTTAGGAAAGATTATGAATGAGATCATGAAGCTTGTTTCTCATGTTCATTCACCTATTTAATTGATCTTTTGATTATGAAATGCTAGGAGATACTTGTAGCTTGAATTGTAAATAGAAAACAACAAAAATATATTTTTAATGGGTAACTTTATTTCAAATTTGAAAAGGACGACAGTGTAACCTTCAAAAAGCAGCCATGTTGTTTGAGTCACATTCTGTGTATTAGGGGTGTTAAAACTAATTAAAAAGAAAACTAAAATCAAGCAATTAGTTGTCCAATGTTTTAGTTTATTGTTTGTTTTTTTATAAGGAAAGGATGTTATTCATCATAAATCATAAGAAGGCCATCATAAGAAGGCAACAAATTTATTCCTGGTTATAAGAACAAGATTTGGGTTTCTCTCTTTCAAAATGCTCTAGGAAATTAAATAAAAGCTTATTTGATACAGCAAAGTCAGCTTTTCAGTAAAAGTCTCTGAATAGTTGAAAAGTACATTGTTTTCTACTTTACATTGCAATAAAATTGTGTTTATTTAGACATAAACAGTCTTTATTTGCATTAACCACCTGAGCTGGATGGATAAATTTGTGTCTTTCTTGAACTGCACAAACTCAGCCTGAGGGCCACAAATGGCAAAAGGAAACAGTTTGTGTCCAGTATGTGTGGGATCTGCAAAGATGTTACCTGTACTTTTCCACTCAGATGTTTTTAGGCATTTGATAATCTTTGTAATTGTTTAGTGAATTGTAAAATATGTACACAATTCCTCTCCGTGCTGAATAAACTTTAAAAACCGGATAGTAGGGCTGAAATGATTAATCAATTATTAAAATAATTGTCAACTCATTTAGTTATCGATTAATTAACTGGAGTATACACACTCAAAAAAGGCAATTTGCAGCAAGAACAACATATTCATAGCAGTAATTGGGCCAGAGCTGAACAAAAATATATAACTTTAGCATCTAAGATGAAATAAAAAATTTGAGTGGCATAGTTTTTATATTTTTCATTTAAATTCTGTGAAAATGGGTTAAGCAAAAAAGAGTCGACAGATTAGCAATCTGTTGATCTTCAGTCAATCAGAAGAGGATGAGCTTTAAACATTTTGATGTAGAATAATTTTTTTATCTGCAGACGCATCTTTTGCTACAAAAGACCAACCGTAAACTAAAGGAATACTTGAATATTGCATTTTAGTCAATAAATTATCTATTTTATTTTATAAATGGGAATAGTAATAGACTCTGCTTTATTTTTTATGCGATTAATTAATTGATTAATCAATAACTAAAATAATAACATGTGCAGCTCTGTTTTAGAAGATTAAAATCTACAATTTACAGGTAAGTTTTAGTATTTTGTCCTGCATCTGCTTTCTGATCAGAACAGCTTGTTCCAGAACTGGAGAAGCTGACGGTTTAACTTTCCAAAATGCTTTCCAAAGCCACTGACTCCTCTTTGGGATCCCACATTCTACAAATATGTTTCATGTATGTATCTGTTTTATTTCCACAGAGAAAAACAGAATATTTGGTTCAGCTTAGCTACTTTTACTGTCTTGCCAGGATACTTCACATAGTTATAATGTTACAGGGAGAAGCCTAATGGGTGTTGATAGCACAAAGCCACTGGTATTTAGTGGGAAATGCTGACCAGAAACAAGCTCAGACACACCAGTTGTTTTCTGTCTTAAGTGTTTATGTTCCTTTCTGTTCAAAATTTCAACCATTAGAACTTATTTCTAATCTGTATGCATTGCATTGACACACCTAATGCCCCAAACAAAACCTTACCAAATCTGTACCAACTGCTACTTTTAGCTCTGTTGGCTAAACTGGAGCAACATGTGGTTGAAAATCCGGCTGATAATATCTTGTTTTGAGTGAAACTTTCTTATCCTTTTACATCCTGTCTGGCTTTAAATGCCATATTTACAGGGCAACAACTTACGTCTTTCTAAAACCCAACTAATGACCAGTTTTGAATAATATTTGAACAATAGGTTACTGTGATTGTAAATACCTTCAGAGTAAGTTTTGTCTTTCTTATTAATTGACAAAAAGCACCATCAACAGTCACTCTTATAGCAATTAATCAGTTATTCTACCGATTAATCAATTAATTGGTTTAAAACAATGTGGAAAATTCAGCACATTTCTCATTTAAGCTTATTTTATAACATATTATAAATACTGGAAAAATACTAATAAATTATTCAAATCCTTTTTGAAATAAGAAAATGAACATTTTATTTTCTAAAATCCATAATTAAGCATTCCTTTAGTGAATCATCACTTTCATCACTTCAGCTTGACTGATCGTCAGTACAGTGTAGGACTGATCTGTTGATTACTTTTTGGATTAACCAATTAATAACTGGATAGCAAAGAGATTTTATTTTCAGAATTTGAACTGGGTGAAGTTAAAACTATGCCACTTGAGTTTTGGGGAAAACATATTTACAGACAAATGTTTTTTTTTATCTTAAATGCGAAATCTATATGTATCTTTGAGCAATTTTGGTTTGTTTTTCCAGTAAATTACCTTTTCTAAAAGTCTATATACGCTTATCAGCAATTAATAGATTACTAAATTACTTGACGATTATTTCAATAATCAATTAATCATGATTAATCGTTACAGTTTCAGCTATTTTATTACAATATGCAAAAAGTTTGTGCTGTTTTGATGTTTTAGATATTACAGTATAGTGATTCTTGCTTCTAAAACCTCTAATGGATTCATTTTTCATGTTTTTAAGGCTTTTTTTTAAAAAAAACAACATTTTAATTTAAGTTCAAAAGTGGGAATTTTCTTCTGTTGGTGCAGGAATGTTGTTGGGGATTAATTAAGATCTTCATAAATTACTGTAGTAAACAAAACCTTGACTTTTTCTGAGCTTTACCAGTTTTGGAAATCATGTAGATTAGAGTTGCTTAGTTTGTCACTGTTTAAATAAATAGATGGCTTATTCTTGACTAAACTTGACAATATCTTTAGCAACTGTTAAGTGATTTGTAATTGTGAGAAGGTGAAACGAGGGTCTTTATTTTGTGTGGATGAAGGACGGAGTCTCCTGGGAAGCCTTCAAATCCTCTCAGGAATGTGTGTGAGTGAGCTGGGGGGTTGACTTGTCACCACATTGTACAAAGAATGCAGATATTTGTCTGCGACTGTCTCTTCTTGGCTACATGTTGAGCTTTTTCTTTCCTCAATTTAGCTTTTTTTATCGTTTTCTCACAGAGTTCCTTGTTTTTCCTTCTATCAGAACAACAGGAAGCTAGTTTTCTTCTTCTGTTCTTCTTAACGTGTTTATTTACTCAACGCTTTGCTTTTTTTAACAGACTGGCTTTAAAATGAAAAATATTTACTGTCAATTTCTTTTTGATTTGATTTACTGTGTGACCCCCACTTGAAAGGGACCGTTTCAACTGTGAACCTTCAACTTGATTTCACTCAGAGAGACTTTAATTTCATTGACTCATCTTTATTTTTACATGATGGTCCACATAGCTCATCTCAATAGGTGAAAAACCTCAAAAGAAACAGAAAGCCATCTATTACATTTTGACATTAACAAGGTAAATGCATTGTGAAAATCAGATTTCTACCCCTTCAAACCAATTATTTCAAAAGAATAATCAATATTTTTTAGTAAATTCAACAGTAATACATACATTAGCATTTCATTTTTATCAATACTTGTGAAATACCCTCACAAACATTCCAACCAACATTTCCTTTTCTTTCTACTTTAACCAATAAACACCAAGTGTATTTTCCATCTTTTTTTCTTTTCATCCTACTAACTTGACCTCAACAAGACTAAACAACTTAATACAACAAACAATTCAGCAGCATTGAGCCATACCGGCTGTCTTTCACAGCTTGTTGAAACTTTTACACAGTTCTGAGCTTGAATGCTCCAGCACTGTTTGCATTTCATGCTCTCAAACCAGGACTGAAACGTCAGTCACACCAAATGTAGCTGCACTGATTGCTAGGAGATTGAAGATCGAGTCCACCTGGTTCTCCTCACTAACAGGCAGAAAGGAGCTGCAGAAAGGCGCAGGGGAGCGAGAGGGGACTGGTTACCTAGCAGTTCACCGGAACATTTACAGTGAGAGTTTTTCTTGTACCTTTATATGTTTAAAGACATAAAAGTTGTATTTAAATGAATCTCCAACCTCTTTAGTTTAAAAAGAAAGCCATGTTGATGCAGTTCTCCAACCAGTCTGCCCCAGACAGTTAGACTGGTTATACTGGGGCAGCAGCGCCAGTCCCAGTGTTCCCACTCAGTTCGGAAAAGTTTATGAAGTTTCTTAAATATTTAATTCAAATATTATGAAGGGCTGGATAAGAATCACACATTTAGTGCATATCTCATTCATTCATTCATTCATTCATTCATTCATTCATGTATTTATGATTTCATCTATGCTTTCATTCATCCATATATTTATTCTTCTGTTCTTTCATTCAGGTAGGCATTTATTCATTTATTAACCCAAGCATGCATGCATTCATTCATTCATTTAGTCATTCATTCATTCACCGATATATGCATGTTTTAATCGATTTATTCTATCCTTCATAAGGATTTCAATGTCATCTTTCAATGTCATCTTTGCATTCTTATATTTATGGATTCATTCATTCATCTGTGGATTTATTCGTTCACTCGTCTATGCATTAATTTAATCATTCATCCATTTATTCATTCCTTCATGTATTTATCAATTCATATGTGCTTTATTTCATCTATGGATTCATTGATTCACCTATTCATTAATGCATTTATCCATTCATTCACTCATTCATTAATTTATGTATTTATCTTTTCATCTATGCTTTCATTCATCCATATATTCTTCTGTTTATTCTTTAATTCATAGGCATTTATTCATTTAACCTATTCATTCATTCACCAATATATGCATGTATTGATCTATTTATTCAACCCTTCATGAGGATTTGAATGTCATCTGTGCATTCATACATTTATGGATTCATTCATTCATCTATGGATTTATTCATTCACTCGTCTATGCATTTATTTAATCATTCATCCATTTATTCATTCCTTCATGTATTTATCAATTCATCTGTGCTTTCTTTCATCTATGGATTCATTCATTCACCAATTATTCATTAAAGCATTTATCCATTCTTTAGTTTGCTTTGCGAATTGATTTTCTGCATTTGTCAGAGTGAAACTGAAGGCGTTTTTCCTCCCTTGTGATTGTTTTCTCCACTTTTCTGGACCGTTTTGTGTTTCTGTAGGATGGTGATGGCGGAAGGAGCCCAGAGAGACAGAGGGAGGGCAGCGCCAAGAACAGAGGGGAGGCAGATATTCGTGGAGCTCGGTGAGAATAATAATCTTTATTATTTCTATTTCTCCCTTGAAGGATGTTATGAAATTATTTTTTTGCTAGAAGAATTGAAGGTTTTTGTTTCTGATTTTTCCGCAGGGGAACAGAACTTTGATTCCATTTGTCTCTCTACATATCGCACCGCCTGCAAGCTCAGATTTATTCAGAAAAGATGCAACTGTGAGCATCATCATGGCCGACAAGCCTTCCGTTACTTACATTTGAAGACTTTCTTACAAGAGGAGAGGAGGCTAACTGACGCTGTGACTTCCTCCTCCCAGTGCATCTGATCGACATTTACAACGTGATCGAGGCGGTGCGGGACGCCGGGCTCAACGCCGTGGAGCTCAACGCCGGGATCTCCGTTACCAGACTGGAGAACCTGGTTTCCTCCCTGTTCAACCAGCTCAGCAAACGCCTTCCCACCACACACATCATCAACCCGCAGGAGAGCACCGTCCTCCTCGTCGAGTTCATGCTGGCCGCCGTTGACTGGTAACTGTCTACGTACAGCAGCGTGTCACTGGTAAAGTCTTTCCAGTGTGGAAATGAGCTCAAAAATTCATATTTCCCATCAGCCGCTTGAATTTCAGTGTCCTGGACATTTTTCAAGATGGCTGCCGTTTTTGAGCTGTTATAGGCGCTTTCACACTGCAGGAACGGAACGGAACGGCTGTGTTCACATTACAACTTGCGTTCCACCCGACCCCAAGCGTTCCAGCTGCTGATTGGCTGATATTGAGACGAAAATCAGCGTCTGATTCCATAACAACCAGCAGCCAATCAGCTGCTGGTTCTAAGCGGAAACGCTTGGGGCCGGGTTAAAAGTTGCTACGACGACAACAATGGACGACATGGATCTAATTTTACTGCTCATCAACCTCATACAATTAATTAAATTCCGTCAACAAGCTGCCCTCAGAAGACAAAATGCTGAACGACCTTCTACGTATTGCAAGGAGAAATACGGAATAAAAATAGAACTCGTTGCAAAATACAGTCAGAGCCAGCGGTCAACGGGAAATCAAAGTCTGACTCCATAGCAACCAGCGGCCAATCAGCTGCTGGAACGCTTGGGGTCGGGTGGAACACAAGTTGTAATGTGAACATAGCCGTTCCGTCCCGTTCCGTCCCATCCCGTACCGTTCCGTCCCGTCCAGTCCCGTCCGTCCCGTCCCTTTCCGTCCCGTACCGTTCCGTCCCGTCCCGTCCGTCCCGTCCCTTTCCGTCCCGTCCCGTTCCGTACCGTCCCGTCTGTTCCGTCCCGTCCCGTCCCGTACCGTCTGTTCCGTCCCGTCCGTTCCGTCCCGTCCCGTACCGTCTGTTCCGTCCCGTCCGTTCCGTCCCGTCCCGTACCGTTCCTTCCCGTCCGTTCCGTTCCGTCCCTTCCGTCCCGTCCGTCCGTTCCGTCCCGTCCGTTCCGTCCCGTCCCATCCGTTCCGTCCCATCCCGTCCGTTCCGTCCCGTCCCGTACCGTTCCATCCCATCCCGTACCGTCCCGTTCCTTCCCGTTCCGTCCCATCCCGTCCGTTCCGTCCCGTCCCGTACCGTTCCGTCCCATCCGTACCGTCCCGTTCCGTCCGTACCGTTCCTTCCGTAACGTCCGTTCCGTCCCGTTCCGTACCGTCCCGTCTGTTCCGTCCCGTTCCGTCCGTTCCGTCCCGTTCCGTCCGTTCCGTCCCGTCTGTTCCGTCCCGTCCCGTCCCGTACCGTCTGTTCCGTCCCGTCCATTCCTTCCCGTCCCGTTCCTTCCCGTCCCGTTCCTTCCCGTTCCGTCCCGTCCGTCCGTCCCGTCCGTTCCGTCCGTTCGTCCGTTCCGTTCCTGCAGTGTGAAAGCGCCTTAAGTCTACTTCAGTGGTTCTTAACCTTTTTTGAGGTACCGAACCCCCCAGTTTCATATGCGCACTCACTGAACCCTTCTATAGTGATAAATAAAATATGATTTTTTTCCCCCCCAAATTCAAGACATTTTTTTAGGTTCCAACTAGAGTCTAGTTGGGTCACTCCTAGATCACTAAGTCTTCTTAAAAAGTAGAGTCTTCAAAATATAGTCAGTGTTTTCAGCACAGTTGAGCTGACTGTGCAGGAACAACCCAAGGTATTTAAAATTTGCCACAATTTCAGCAGGTTGACCATCGAGAGAAACTGGAACCACTTTAAGGTTTAGATCATTTAATTAGCTCTACATTCTTAAGAGAACGAAAAATCAATAATAAATAACAAAGACATAGCAGTATTCTGATTTAGTAATGTAATTATATTAGTTGTAATACCACCCCCATGCCACTAGAGGCAGTACCAACCCCGAAAAGATCAGAGCTCCTCCTTAGCTCTGATTGGCTAAATAATGTAACGTGATCCTCTGATTGGCTAAGCAATGTAACATGATCCTCTGCAGCAAGTGATGGCAAAGCGGGGCGTCATCACGACTTTACACAACTGCGTCTTTACCTCCAGGGCAGAGGCTCCGCCGAACCCCTGAGACCTTCGACCTCATCAGAGAGGTCGAAGGTCACATGTGGGGTACCCCAAGGTTCAATCCTAGGACCCCTTCTCTTCAGTATTTATATCCTCCCACTGGCTCAGGTTATAACAGGAAATAAGATCAGCTACCATAACTACGCGGATGATACACAGCTCTACATCACGATGTCACCAGGTGACCTTTGACCCCATCCAATCCCTGAATGGATGCTTAGAACAGATCAATGTGTGGATGTGCCAAAACTTTCTCCAGCTGAACAGAAACAAAACTGAAGTAATTATCTTTGGACCTAAAGAGGAACGAACCGGAATCAATGCGCAGCTTCAGTTACTACAACTGGAAACCAACGATCAGCCCGAAACCTGGGAGTAGTGATGACCTCTGACCTGAACCTTCAGAGCCACATTAAGACAGTCACAAAGTCGGCCTGAAGAACATACCCAGGATTAGATGGAGATCCTGTTTCTCTAGTTTCTAGAGAAACTAGATTGCAGTCGTTGTCGTCTCAGTTTCCTCCACCATGTGGCTGCTGTTGATCGCGAGACTTGCTTTGTGTTGAATGGGAGAAGCGAAACAGATGTTTCCTATTGGTGGTGATCATCTTTTAGTCGCATCTTTTCGGGGTTGGTACTGCCTCTAGTGGTGTGGGGTGGTAACACAACTAATGTAATTACATTACTAAATCAGAATACCGCAAAGTATTTTGTGTATGGGGGGGGGGGGGGGGGGGGGGGGGTTGGAATAAGAAGGGTTCGGTGAATGTGCATGTGCAGCTGGGGGGTTCGGTACCTAAAAACAGGTTAAGAACCACTGCACTAGCATTTCTCTTTTTCGCTTTTTTGTAACGAGTAACTAAACCACACATTGAAAATGTATCGGAGTAAAAGTATTCAATTGAGTTTGGAAATATAGTGAAGTAAAAGTGACAGTTATCAAAAATTTTCATACTCGAGGAAAGTATGAAGTACTCCAAAATATACTTAAGTAAAGGAGTGAAGTGTTTTTACTTTGTTACTACACAACACTGGTGCCAGATTAGGTTCTTGTGTCCACATGTGGAATATTTAGCTGAAATATTCGTTTATCTGCTGCACTAATGTGCGAATGCTAAGTGTGTAAATGTGTTTTTATCATTCTAGTGAGCCAGAAAGCCGTCTGACCGTTCTGTCTGTTAAGCGATGCTCTCTATACTTTGTGGAGGGAAACTGGTGGACAAACTGCGATGTGAGTAGAAATCATTGTCTACTTTCTGCTCAAAATCTCAAATAACACTTAAAAACATTTAAAAAAATAAAATTTTGATTCTGTGTATGACGATTTTCAGACGTAATCACCCCGTACTAATAAACTCATTTTACAATTGGTGGCGGTTTGGAGCAACCTAAAGACAACTTCAGTTGTCTTTGATACTTGACAGCTGCAGTTCTTTCTCTCACTGTGTTTTTTTTAACACCCAAAATCTTAGAGATGAAATTATTTTTCATCTGCTTTTGAATTTTTTTTAATTGACATGATTTTTTTATTCTACTTCAAACTGTCTATTTAAGTTATTTTTTAAATAAATAAGTCTGACAGTAGTTAGACTTGGGTGATTAATTTCTGTTAATCCATGATTTAAGGCGGGGGTTAAATAATTTGTTCTGATTTTGACAGCATTTTCCTTTCATAAATGAACTCATTTATTCTTGGATTAACTCAAATCAGTTTAATTTGGATCATTTAAATGTGATAAAAATAATAATGCATGAAACAGAAGAGGATAAAGGCCACTGCAGAGTAAAAAGAAATCAGACCTTTTTTCTCAGAATTCACTTTTTTTATTTTAGAATTTAAACTTTAATCTCAGAATTTGAACTTTAATCTCTGAATTTTTATTTTAATCTCAGAATTTTGACTTTGATATCTGAATTTAGATTTTTTTTCTCTGAATTCTGACTTTAATCTCTGAATTCAAACTTTAATCTCAGAAGTTGGACTTTAACCTCCGAATTTTGAATTTTTTCTCTGAATTTAAACTTTTTTGCCCCTGAATTCGGACATTTTTTTCTCTGAATTCAAACTGTAATCTCTGAATTCAGAATTTTTTTCTAGAATGTTGTGTTTAACCTTGCGATGTCAGACTCATTCTCTGACTTTAATGCCAGAATTCTTAGGAAACGGGTCATAATCTGTTTTTTGGCCCTAACCCTCCTCCATACAGACATCTGTAATGTCCATAATAATATTTGTCATGTTTCTGCCTGTAGATGTGTTTTCTCAGGTTTCTGACTCCAAGGGAGTCTTGGTTCTGTCCAAGTTTGACAGTTTTCTAAGAGAGGCTCTCAAGCTGCCCACTGCTCTGCATGAAGGACCGTCCTTCGGATACACATACACTGTGGCTCGCTCCTGTTTCCCACAGCAGGTACACACGCGTCACTCATCTGGGTTTTGTTTCTCTGAGATTAGTTGGAGTTCCTGACAAAGAAAAAAAGAAAGATGGGACAATGTTTGGTCGTAAAATGTCTAAGCGGTTTTTCATGTGTTTTGTAGAAACGGGTGATGCTCAACATGTTCCTGGACATCGTGGCTGAGCCTCCGGAGTGTCTGGTCTGGCTGCCGCTGATGCACCGCATGGCCAACGTGGAGCACGGTACACACACAGCTAGACACACACACACACTTACACAAAATCAGACACATTTAATCCAAGGACTAAATTGCAGGAATATTTAAAGGATAGATTAATTTACAATACTGAAACACTCGACCATATTGGCCCAATTCTGGAGAGCTGCTTCATTCAAGATTAAATTGATAAATAATTGTACCGATGAAATAAAAACTAAATATTGAAAACATTTATTTTTTTTAACGGGGAGCTGACTTTGTCAATCAGTTTAACATTTTTATTTGTTTTTATTTCAAAATGTATTCAGTTCAGGATTTATTTATAACCTCATGTATTTGAACTTAAATAAATGACATAAAAATAGTCGTAAATAATCAGCAGAGTAAATCTACAATGTATTGATGTTAAGTTAAGCAGACATGGCTGAACTTTTCTCATTTTAATGTGGGAAGTATTTATTTTTTTAATGTAGATCCTTTGTTACAAATGATCAGGTATATACGTTATTGTATTTCAGGCAATAAAATGCTTATTTTCTTATATCAAATAGGAATTTAATTGTTTATTTGCATTTTTTAAATATATTTTAATATTTTATACAAAAGATTTGAGTGGAAAACCTGAATTGTGCCAATTTTTTTATCCGATCAATTGTCAAATTAATCACTAAATTTATCAATAACAGTACATTTTTTCGTGTGTGTTCAAATAGTAAAAAATGTGAGCTTAGTAGTTTATTCAATTTATGGCATTTTGAGCAGTACCTTTCTATTGCTTAATTGTTTTTTTTAATTTAAAAAAACAATTTTTTAAATTAAGAAATTTAATTTAAAAAATTTTTTAATTTAAAAATGTTTTAATTTAATTTTTTTTAAATAATAATTATTTTAGTTAATTATTTTTTAACTAAAATAATTAGTTAAAATAATTAACTAATTATTTTAGTTAATTATTAACTAAAATAATGACATTCTGTATATTTTTTCTAAATACTGTGCATTAATCTTTAGAAAAAATATACAGAATTTCATTAATTATTTCAGTTTTTTATTGTATTTATCGTGGTTTTGTTTACTTCTAAAAAAAAAAAAAAGTTGTTTTGCTTGTTTTTCAGTCTATCATCCGGTTTCCTGCTCCTATTGCCGTAGCAACGGGATCACAGGCTTCCGCTACCGCTGCCTCCGTTGCCGCGGTTACCAGCTGTGCCAGAACTGCTTCTGGCGTGGAAATGCCAGCGGCTCTCACAGCAACCAGCACCAGATGAAGGAGCTCTCCTCCTGGGTGAGGCCCGAGAAACGACGCAGATTATTTAATCTCAATTCTTAAAAAAAAAAAAAAAAAAAAAAAAAATGCAGATTCAAGCGTTCAAACGTTTGGTGAAAAAGTTGTTTGTCTGTATTTTATAGTTTTTTTTCCCTCAGTTTTTCCTGCTTGTATGTTGGAGATCCAGCAGATTGTAGAGTAAAAATGATTTCAGCGGAAAAATGATGAATTTAAAGATGGGAGTTAAATTATTCATAACACAGTTCTGACTCATCGCATTAATGCCTCGGTTTCAGGGATAAACGTCTGACCACGGCAGTTTCCTGCTCAACACATTCAGCAGATTTAGGTTTAGTTTTCAGCCTGGATGAGGTTTCAGTTTATTTTATTGTTTTATTTTTACCTCCTCCATGTTTTTATTCTTATTCTTATTCATAAAAGGTATATTAGAAGTTTTAGTCATTTAGAAATGAATGGAATCGGATTTAAACTGTCCAGTGTATCATCCATTAGTTTATCCATCCATCCATCCATCATCCATCCATCCATCCATTAGTTTATCCCTACATCCATCCATCCATTAGTTTATCCATCCATCCATCCATCATCCATCCATCCATTAGTTTATCCATCCATTCATC